>JAHLKH010000182.1:0-55420 GCA_025526915.1 Entophlyctis helioformis | reverse complement strand
AGACCCGGCTGGGCCATCTGCCACTGAAAATGTACGACAGGTGGCGCAGCATACAGGCCATGGACGTCTCGCCGCCAGAAGCGCTGCTGATGATCTCCGTGAGCAGTTGGTTCGCTGTTGGCACCGCCGGTGCTGCTCCTGGCTGCTCAGACTTCGGCGTCCTCGCGTCCTCAGACTCGTCGGCGTCCTCAGACTCGTCGGCGTCCTCGATGTCCTCAATGTCCTCATACTCGTCGGCGTCCTCGCTGTCCTTTGACTTCTTGACCCTCTCGTGCAGACATATCTCGAGTCTCGTGCCCGTGGCGAGTGGCACCGGATCGCCAAAGCGAGGATCGCTGCTCTCTGGGTTGTACAAACTTGAGCCATACATGATCCGCGCGTCGATGCCCTTTCTGAGCGTAAATCGGCCGGACAGGAAATCCTCCCTTGACACGCCGCCGGGGCGGTTGGTGCGTCTGAGTTGCTGGGATCGTCGAGGGCTCTGATATCATCGTTGCTCAAGAAGCAGAACCCGGTCTGCTTTTCTTGGAACCACTGGTAAACGTGGTATTTTGGCGGGAGGGGCGCGTCTTGAACGATCTCGAGGAGCTCTTCAAGGACGGCACCAATGACGATAAGGCCGGCCTGCCGAGTACCGACGGTGAACGAGTACACACGGGTAAACTTGTCCTCACATCAGATCCCGCGTCCATGTCTCTGGCGTCTTCCTGCCATGAAGGCCATGGAATCTGACGCGCAATGGATCACTCGAGGTAAGGTCCTGCACACCACCCAAGCTGCCAGTCAGTACATGCAACGCCATGCATGCAGCAGAATGGCGATCCTAAATCGTACCTCGTATAGCACTCTCATGCCACAACGATCAGCCGCGTCCACAGCGGGTCGATCGGTCCGCGTCCACAGCGGGTAGATTGGTGCGCCTCCTTTGATTGCCGCACCTTGTCGCCGATGGCCGCAAGGAGTGTTATGAATCGCGCGGTAACGATCTGGCTCATCTTTCTGAGCTTCACTGTAGTGCCCGTCGTGAGCGAATGACGACTCTACCAAAACACGCATGTCAGCAAGTGCTCTCACGGCACATCGCACAGCATACATCACTTACACTCGCGTTGTGCCAGAAGGAAACCTGCGGTGCTGCAGGCCTGACCTTTGCCTGTTGGTCTTCGCGGCCTTCTTTGCCTCAGTATCTACAGCTTCCGTTTCGCTCTTCTTTTTGAGCTTGGCGAGCATGGCTGGCGTGAGAGGGCGTGTGCCTGCAGAGGTTGGATGGCAACATGAGCAATGCATTCCGAGTGCACAAAATACATATGCAAGCATCAATGGTACATCAGAACTAACCGTCGTCTGGGTGTCTGCAGCTCGATTGAGAGAAAAGACAACCCGCTGTGCTTGTCCAGGCCAACAGTTGGTAGATGACCATTTACGCTTGGGCGGCGTTGGCGGTTGAAGCCCCTGTCAATTGGGAAAAATGAGCGACTGCACCAAGTCATCACATGCACACACGGCCAGTGTAGACAGAGACGCACCGATGCCTGCTCGATGATCGACTTTAGCAGAGCAATAGCTCGGCTCGCTGCTCGACAAGTGTCACTGGTTGGCCCTTCGTTTGAGCTTTCAGGTCTTTCAGCTGTTTTATGCCCTGTCGCGGATTTCGGCAAAGGTCTTTGAGGAAACGCGGCGGGTGTTGATCTTGCCTTGATACTTGGGTTTCTGCTTGTTTTTCTGCGTTTCTGGTACTAAAGTAGCACATTCGACAAAGGCAGCACTGTGAGTGGATGGTGTCAAGTCATTCTGATGCAAGCAGCACGTACTTGGAGTTGATGAATGCTCAAAGGGTACGCATGGAGGATACACGATCTTGTTCAGCTGGTTCTGCATCACCAAAGCGACAGTCTGTTCGATGGACAGTGGATTGGGTTAGACACTTCCAGGCAAGAAATGCACATGAGTCCAAGTCATGCAGAAACTTACGGTTGCATGCTGAATGGCCCAAGCTGGTTTGTTGAGCAACGTGCGCGCTTCCCGTACAGGAGGCTTCTTGCAGGCAAGCGCTACAAGTCGCGCGCTTGCCGCCCGGCTGATCCTCGCCAGAATGTCGCGGCCCGCGACTCCGCCATGATTGCCAGAGAGACGGCCCGCCGCGTGCTTGACAATGCAGTCAAATGCGATCGGGCAGCCGTTGACCTGCTCAAACGCGGTGTCCATTTGCTCGCTGCTGACAATGGTCTCGAGGTGCCGGTTGATGTCGCTCTGCGTCAGATGCACGACGTTGGAGTCTGGGTGTCGTTCTTGCCAGTTGGAGTGGGTCAGGAGGCAGCCGTCATGTCGCTGGCAACTGCATCACGATCCAAAAGTTGCATCAAGGACAGGAGAACAGAGTCAGCAATGCGAGAACCTGCAGAGATCGCATGCATGAGTACCTTGGTTGAGCTGCGGCGGTCTTGACGGCAGCCTTGCCGCTGTCATTCCATGTGGTGATAGATGGTCAGTACAGTGCTCTGCATGCAAATGCATCAACAGTGCCGCGTGCTTGACCGATCGCGCAATGACTTGCCTCTGCCCTTGCGCATCGCGAGATTGACCGCTGCTTCTGCTTGGGGCTTTGAACGCCGCAGCGGAAGCTCCTGACTCGTCGAGGTAAACGAAAACGTCAAAGGCGTTGAGAAATGCCTTGGCGAGGTCCTCGCCTCCGATTGGCAACAAGTCCTTGACGTACGCGTCCCTGAGGCCCGTCAGGAAGTCGTCGGAAAACTTGCGGTTGCGGAGGCGATCACGGAAGCCGGCCAGATCCGTGTTTTCCTTGCTTATCACGCCATCAACGTACTCGTTAATGAACTTGGCACCAAAACCAATGCCTGCAAGATGATGTGAGTGGCAACGCATGTTAGTCGGCATCGCAGCATGGATGACAATACAGAGCATGAAGCCAGGAATCGCACGCACCACGCCCGTAGCAATCGAAAAAGTCATTCTTGGCGAATGCAGCTAGAGTTTGGCAAGAGCCATCGAACTCGTACACTCCCATGGCTGACGCAGTGGACGGGATACCTGCATGGTTATAAGACCGGATCTCGCTGTCATGTCCCTTGCGCATGCTCATCGTGATGACAGGGCAGCGGCCGTCGCAGTGCATCACCAAGTCCGAGTCGTTGGCGATAACCACCATTGGTGTGTCGCTGTTGCAAGATGAAGACTGTTAGCCGTCAATCAAAACATACAGTTGCGATGGCGGTCAATACCTTGGATTTCTTGCATACTCGGCTGCGCACCGGGCGATGCAAACGTCCGCCTCGTGGTCACACCAATGAGCCGTATGCTGTGGCTTGGTCTCGAGGATCTCCGCGATCGCCTCGTAAATACGCTGCTTGTCGTCGTGCGTGAGCGTGAACGAACGTCGCAGCGCCTGTCTGTCTTTCCTGGATCATTGATGGTTAGTTAGAATCGCCTCGATGTGGCATGAAGAAGTGGACGCACCTGGTCAAGTGTTTCGATCTCTTGCACTTGCCGCGTTTGCGAATGCACCGCAGAACAGTGGCCACCCCATTCAGGACCTTAACGGCACGGTGCCTGTGCTCGATCTTAAGCCCAGAGTCGCCGTGCTGACCGTCAACATGAAAGACGTATGTGTGCTTGTCGCCGAACTTGCCAATGAACGACTCGAGTACTGGCTCGAGGACTGACTTTCGTTCGGCCATGGATGGTTGTAGATCAGGCCTTCCTTGCCCGATAAAGTACGCAAAGAAGACGCTCATCACATCGACGTGGACGATGCCGCAAGTGCTGGGTGTGGCCGTGTTGGTGTCGCTCGGATCTCGTGGCGGTTGTGCATTGTCCAACACAAATGTCAACGCCGAGGACCAAGGCACGTCCTTGTGTACGACGACGGCCTTTGCCTTCCTGGAATGTGCAGACTGGCCGATGATGCCCATGTTGTGCGTGTGTGCGTGTGCGGTTGCTGATCGTGCGTGCGTGCGTGTATGCGCAGTTGCTGATCGTGCGTGTGCGTGTGCGTGTGCGTGTGTGTGTGTGTGTGTGTGTGTGTGTGGTGTGTGTGTGTGTGCGCAGTTGCTGATCGTGCGTGCGCGGCTGCTGATTGTGCGCGTGTGTGTGCGAGTGCGTGTGCGGTTGCTGATCGTGCAGAACTCCTCGGCACTGAAAGCTCAATCAGACAGTTGCAGAGTGTCGCGGAAAGCTCGAAATCGCTTCTCCATTCCTTGAGGCGAGCAGCCCGATGGAACAATGGACAAAGGGCTCGCTTTACATCCACGCCTCGTCCTCCATGAGCATGGCCGTGGATGGCAAGCTGGGCTCGGCACAAGGCATTTGTTCCCTTTGGCCGAGCACAATGATTGGACGCCACTGGTCGCCAAATTTAATATCATTTTCATTGTTCTTGGCCAGTCACTCTGAGCAGCGAACAGATGGCATTGATGCGGATCGTCTCTGCTTTGAGGCTGGCTTACAGCCCATCTTGAAGGGTATGGCTTGATGGCCACTGGGCAGCATACCAAGGGCCATCCTGCTTGTGGCAGTCTCGACTGGTGACAGCCGGCATTCTTCTGCAGAGACAACCGCGTCACAGCAGACCTTGACGTCTTGGTTGATGCTGGAGTGCGATGGCGCGCACAATGGCGCACGCGTCGGTAGAAGCGCCACCCCTCTTGAAACAGGCAGTGATCTAAGGGTTGGTGGCACCCAGAGCGCCACGCCCATTGTCAAGTTGAAGTGGCTTCTGAGATCATCAACCCAGATCGCCTCGATTCCACGATGCTCATAGGTTGAATCTGCAACCAAAGGCTTGCTTGATGCTCAACGGCGGTTGGATGCTGGCATGGCAGCCACAGCACTGGTTGCCCATCCAGCCTTGTTCATAGGGTCCATGCCGCAGTTGGAATCACCAAGTGCGCATGGAATTGCTAGATCTCATCCGTGTGAATACCTCCAACCTGATGCCCAGCCCTCCTTTGTGCTCCGAGCAGTACTGAGATGCGCCGTATCGCTATCTGGCTCCTTGGAACAGAGTTGCCAACCAACACCATGACAATCCTCCAATCTTTGACCGAGTAGTCATCCCAGATCTCACAAATGTGTCGCACTTTCTTGTGATGATGGTGCAAGGCGAGTTTCTCCTTGGGCACAGTGTCTTCATTGCCGACTTTGGATGCTGTTGACTTCAGTCGCCAGCAGGTCTGAGACGACTTGTTCTTTGCAGCCTGCAGTCGATCAGCCCTTTGTTGTTGACCGAGACTGTGCATGCTGCTCGTCATTGCATTCGCGGGCATGCTGACAAGTCAGGTGGGCGTGGCTGTTGGCTGTGGATGACGGGGTGCGACGGCATCGTGCCTTGAATGCAAGACTTGCTGGTCACCTGCGCTGCTGGCTGTTGCAAAGACACTCGTCGCTGTGACCTTGCTGTCTACACAAAGGCAGCCAGGACAGGTTGGCATGTGTGAGCAGGATTGCTGTGTGTATCGCCTCGACAGTTCTCAAAGTCAGACCAATCCAAGCGCGATGCCTTACAGCAGCTCGATGATACGCGGCAGCTCAACGATCCGCCGAGTGATCCATCCATGTCCTCGTTGGTGAGCTCGTCTGCCTCTTGTGCGATGGCTGTCAACAGTTGCGACTCTGTTGACACTGTGTGCCTTGACAATCTCGACGACGACAAGGACCTTGCGGATGAGCCTGGAGAGCCAACCGTTGCTGCAGCTGCCACGCCAACAGCCAGCCGCCAAAGAGCGACAAGCAAGCGGAAGAGAGCAGCAGCAGATGCCAGTGCGTCTGTGTCGGCTGTGACATCGCCCGTTCGGACATTGCAGCAGGCAGCCCCAGCAGCACACACAAGTGCGCCGACTGGACGCAGAAGGCCAACAGCTGCAACAGGCAGTCGCACGAGAGTTCTTCGTGACACTACCAACACGCAACCAACTGCTGCCCCTGGGGCAGGCTCAGCAGTCCACAAGCCAGCGCCAAAGCGACTACGGCCTGAGAAGGCATCGACTGTAGGCTGCTCAGAGTGACTGGGAATCCGGACAAGAATATGAAATTGGATTCAAAAAGTCTGAAAATTGGATGCCAAATTGAACAAAATTCGAGGCAAACCAGCCGGCCAATCAGGTGCCGGCGCAAGGTTTTCTATGGGAACGAAATCAATTACCCCCCCTCGCTCGCCTCATCGCCGTCGCTGATGATGGCGTCGCCGGCACTTCCACCACGCCTGAGACCGCAGTTTGCGTCATCGCAGGCCTCCATCTGCAGCGTCGACTCCTCAAGGAGCAGCGTCTCGAGCGCTGGTGCAACCGTGACTCTCCGCCACGAGCTCGACGCAGTCCTTGCCTCGCCCGTTTGGAGGCGCGCCTTTTCCCGCTTCCTCGCCCGCGAACACTGCTCCGAGAATCTGCTGTTTCTGCGTGCAGTCGACTGCTTCCACGAGTCCTTCTCGCCCGAGTCGCTGTCGGCCGTGCCCGCCCATGTGCTGGCAGCCACATCGCACAGTCGCGCTCAGTACATTCTCCTCCAGTTCCTCGAAGCGGGGTCGGCCAACGAGATCAACCTGCCGTCCAAGCAGCGCAATGTGGCCGTGGCCGCCATCCGCGCGGCTCTCCAAAGCGGCAAGGCCGTGCCGGCCGACGTCTTTGACCATTCGTACGAGCATATTGTAGAGATGCTAGCACAAGACCAGCTGCGCAAGTTTAAAAAGTCGGATCTGTACACCAAGGCTGCTGCATCAGCCACTAATCCTGTATTGCCGTCCCTTTCTAATCTCACCCACTCGTCGTCTCGATCTTCTCTGTCGTCGTTGCAATGAAGCTTGTCGGTGGTGGTGCCTTGCATTGGCCGGCATATCATCATATCATCGTCAGTTCACCCTTCACCCTTAAACGCGAGATTCAGGTGATGCCGCTGCTGTTTGGCACCGAGCCGAGCGTCAGCCCCGTGCCAGAGCAGACAAGAACGGCGGGTGCAGGCGCAGGCGCAGGCGCAGGCGCAGGAACCAGCGCCGGCCACTCGCCAGTGCGCAGACTCTCGCGCAACCGCCCGCCGGTCTTTCAGCTGCAGAATGTCTGCACCTTTGCGCCGGTGCCTGAGGCTGCGCTCGTCTTCCTGTCGGCGGCGGCAACAGCCACCGAAGCTCAGCAGCCGCACCTGCTTGTGCTCCGAGACCAGCACCGTGCAGAGCTGGTAGAGGCACTCTCGCTGCCTCTGTCTGCATCGCCTCCTGCAGATGGCCATGCTGCTGCTGCTCCATCGCCTGAACGCTCAGAGCCGTCCAACGGCACCACAAGCTATCAGCTCAGGTCGGATGGCCGTTGCATCCAGCCGATCACACACAGACTGGCGGGATGCACTGCTGACATTTGCATGTCTCATGCTGCAGCATCAAGCACACGGGCCACCTCCGGCAGCTCCAACTGTCGCCAGATCGCAGCTTTCTTGGAATATTGCGATCGGCCAAGGAGTTTGTGGGTTCTCTTGCATATGGCCGCACTGCCTTGCAGTCCCTGGATCTCACCCATCGCCATCTGATGAGCGCGTAGGAAGTCAGGTTGGCGTCTGCGCATCTCGACCGTCCGCCGGTGCTCGAGGTCGTCCGTGACTGGAAGTCTTCAGACGCCGTGCTTGGCTTCGAGTGGACATCCGATCGCGAACTGCTCTGCATCACAAGCTTTGGCTTTGAAACCTATGCTGTAAGCGTATGGGTGATGGCCATGCTCGCAGTCTACTTTGTCTGATGATGCTGTGTTGGCGTGAACAGTACAGCGACAAGAAGCGCGTCTTCTCTTGCAAGAACGCTGTATCAACGCGGATCAGCTGGTACATTTACTCGCCAGACACAAGGATGCTGATCATCTCGGCTGGAGCACCTGCGCTTGCCACCTACCACATCAAGCAGTCAAAGTCAGGGCAGTACACGTCGCTGGGCACGCTGAGGCTCGATATGCCGTCGCCATCTCAGGCACAGACAGCACAACCTGCCATTGTCACGCGCAAGAACGTGGCCGCCGTCAGTCTGTATGGCCACCATTACATTGCCTTTTTCAACACATGGAAGCCTGTGCCCACGCTGGCACTGTATCGGCTGTCGCCAAAGTCCAAAAGCAGCAACACCGGCAGCAGCAGCCGGTACTACCTTGAATTTGAGCTTGACCTCATCGAGCGTGGATCGTTTGCACTCTGCATCTGGGATAATCTGGTCATTGTTCATAATCTCTTTGCAAATGTCAGTGGCGCTGTCCTGTTGCCGGCTCGCTCCCGCCTCTGCTGACAAGCATCTTTGCCAGTATTCTCTCATCTTTGACGTCCATGGCCGCCAGCCGTCCAACATGATCGTCGGTCCTCAGACGGCGCTCTTTAGAATGCTCGAATCACCATCAACCGTCTACGGTAAACTGGCTTGCAAAGCGTTTACACCCGTGGCCCGAGTTGTTGCTGATCTGCTGCTGCGATTGATGCATGGACAGAGGGAGAGCAGACCAACTGGTCCAGCCATCTGCCAGACTTGGTGCTATCGCCCATCAAAGGCGTCCTTGCCCGAGTCTCGCTGCAGCTGGCCGATCTTCGCGAGGAAATGGAGAGATTCGCTGACGGATACACGACCATTGACGTTCTGGAGATGCTTGCAAGGCGCACTGGGCCAGATGCGTACATTCTCAAACTAGATGCTATCCACAGCATCATGCGCATGCAGATGGATGCGTTATATGTCCGCACAGCGCTGGACGTCATCAACCAGACTGCTCTGGATCCACCGGCGTCTGCGTTTGGCCGTGCGTCTCTGTTGAGCCGGCAAGCGTCGCTGGCGTCCATGACATCGGCGTCGTCAGAGTCTGGGCTGGGCTTCCTCGGCGAGTCACGTGCAGCGGTAGATGCAGATCCGTTGGTGACTGGCACGATTGTCCGAATTGATACTGGCAATGCCGTTGCTTCTGGCTTGAATGACCAGCGGGCCGCCGGCTCGTCCCTTGCACCTGTCACCGTCGGGCCCTTTGGCTCCTCACTTGACCGCAAGTCTGTCAGCCGCATGTCGGTCCAAGGGCCATCAACGCTCACAGCCGGCGATACAATGCCGACTCTGCCTTCTCTGGCACCAGCCAGTCTGATATGTACTTGCATGTCTTTGCGCCACTGTCCAACTCGTCTGTGAGTACACGTGCCGTCGTCTGCCTTGTCCAGGTCTGTGACTGACACGCCTTGCCAGGACTTTCCACGACGGTGTTTAATCACATACATGCTGGAGTACATGGAGTCGCTGTCGGCCCATCAGCAGCCGTCAGTCGATGGAAGCATCCAAGAACTGCTGGCAGAGCTGCTGATTCAGGAACGCGAGTGTCCGCAGCTGTATCAGCTTGTTCAGATGGGCGTGTTGTCACGATCGCGCTCGCTGGCCAAGCTGCTGGTGCTGCACTCGAGCACGTATCCGGCGTTCCTTGAGATGGGACTGGGGATCTACATGGAGCTAGGAGAGGAGAGCGATGCGCTGCAGTGCATGGTGTCTCACAGCATGGTGTGTTTGTGGAGTTGCATGTGCGTACTTGGGTTGGCAGGCGCCATGCTGACCGTTTTTGGCCAAACAGGTGCTTCGAGCCATCCAGTTTGCTGTGGACCGAGGGTGCATCCACCGCATATCGCCGGTCGCCTTTCTCGAGGCTGCATACGGATCGTCGAGCAGCCATCCAACGACGTTCCTCAATGTGTACCGTGCACTGGAAGAGCATGGACTGATACCGTCGCCCAACATGCTGGATCTGAACATGGTCCCGCATGGGATGGGCATGTCAAGCTCCGCGACATTGTCGGCCACATCGTCCACGGCTCCGTCTGCAGCACTGGGTGGGCACAGCGGGATTGCGCGGTTTGTGAGCGTGTATCGCGAGCTGTGGGGGCCGCGGCTCGTCATGCAGCACATGGAGCATCTTGAATGACAACGTGTTCGTCCTTGTGTTGGTTCGCGTTTTCCTCAAGATCGTCGTCGACAACCGCAACAACTACAGCAACTGCAGCGACACCACGACAGCAGCATGGACCCAACGCAGCTGCTCAAGCAGCTCGAAGAGATTGCCAATGTCGCCGACGTGCGAGCCAAGCAGAGCATCCTCGAGGCGTGCCAGCAGTGGCTGCTCGACTCCAACGACTCGACCGTCGACCGGCCGCTGCTCGAGGCCCTTCCGTCGCTGTGCTCGTCGCTCTTTGGCGCTAGTGGCGGCCTCAAGACGTAGGTGGCCGTCTGCTGCCTGCTGTCTGTCGTCTGCTGCCTGCTTGCTGGCTGCTCTCCGTCTGTCTGCACTCGCTCACCTTGCCTGCCTGCCGTGCATGCCTTGCCTGCTTGGACCGCTCGGCGTCGCCGTCCTCAGCGGAATCCTGCAGCGTGTGTTGCATCCACACGAACGCAGACTGTGGCAAGCCTTCTTGGCTCCATCTGCCCCGCTCGTTGCCCGGCTGCTGCGCTTACACGGCGACACAAAGCTGCAGTACCGCATCTCTATCGACAACCTGCCTGTATGCCGCTGCCAAGCCACGCCATGACTTGCCACGCCATGCTGTCCCTTCATCCAGCCCTAGAGATCTGACGCATTTTCTGCACATCGCTCATGCGACTGGCAGGCATCAACGCGGCGTGCACTTGCGTCATCCGACTGGTCCGGCATTGCTGCCATCTACCGCGACCGTATTGCCGATCACGGGCCTGCGTATGGCACAGAGTCGCTGGCTGCCGCTGCGTTAGGCGTCTCGTCTGCCATGGCCTCTGGATCTGGCGGCTTGGTCCGATCTGCTGCCGACCAGCCCAAGCGCGTCTTACCCAACATGCTCTTCAGTATGTCTCTCGAGTTGCTGGAGCCAGCCTCCCCAGCATAAGCTGACGCGTGCTCTCTACCCTCACAGACATGTTCGAGTACTACATGTTCTGCCTTGCATTCACCGTCCGCCTTGTTCAAGTGGATAGCGTGAATATCAAGGTACTGTCGAGTGCTGGTGCGGTGCTGTGCGATCAAAGCTGACATTCATATTGCAGACATACCCAAGCACACAGCATGGCGCAGTGTCACGGTTCCCTGTATCTGTCGCCGCACCGGTAGCAAAGGCTCCGGCGTACAACTATCCGCCATCGCTGGACCTGGCCTACTATGACATCATCAAAGAGTTACTGGCGTTCTTTGTGCCCAAGAAGCCGCTCGTTGTCGAGTTTGGCCCATCGTCGTTTGTGACGCCGCGCAAGACCAGTGCCAGCCAGCGACGCATGTTCGATGCTGGCCAGGACGGCGTCTCGCGCAGTGGCAATGCTGTTCGCCGCACCATGGACTTGCAGAACAACGGCGCCTCGCCAGTTGCTGCTGGAGCCGACGCTGGCAATGGCAGCGCCAGCAAGGATGTGTTTTCCAGTCGCGATGTCGACTCGGTCGGCAGAGCCTTGCTTGCCTCGGAATTTGTGTTTTCCATCTTCGTGGAGCTGTGGCTGTGTCCCTGCGAGAGCTCGGAAAAGGCGACTGTGACGGACGTCTCGCAGCCCGCCGGTCAGCGATGGGTATGCAGTCATGCACATGCCGTGCGTTCCATCTGCGGACATTGCTAGACTAACGGTTGCACGGCAGGCATTTGAGAAACCCAAGGTTGCACAGATTCGCTGCATTGGACTGCTCATCGACCATCTCAAGTCGCTTGATCTGCGAAGGATCTTGACAGAGAACCAAGTCTCACAGTTCAAGGCCGAGATGAGCGAGTTCCGCAAAGAAGAGGCCTACGACGTCGCTAAAGCGTGAGTCGGGCAACGATCAGGCATCAGACGTTTGGTGACACTGACACAATGCCGCGCTTGGCTGGACAGAGTCTCCTACCGATCACTGCGTGTGCGGCTGTTTCCATTCCTCAAGGCTGCGCTGGAGCAGTGGCCGCTGGATGACAGCATCGAAGATGTCATCAATATCTGGCTGGCATACATCACGCCATGGACAGGAACTGGCGGAGCATTCTCGGATGAATGGCAAGTGAAACCATGCCCTTTTGATGACCCACATCCGTGGCTCTCAAGACTGCCACTGACGCGCCAGACAACCAAATCCAGGGGGCCGTTTGTCAAGGACAACTTTGTCTACTACACCATCCTGCTGCAGACGTTCCTCAACAAGGCACACACGCTGTCGTTCACTGTCGACCTTCGCTCTGCTACTCGGTCAACGCAGCCGCCATCGTCGCGCTCCTCCACAATGTCTGCACAGTCGCCCTCAACCACACCGCTGTTACAGAGTACGACTTCGCAGCGTCGCTCCATCGACATCATCGAGATGGTTGTCAAGGTCTTCTCAGACCCCGGCCTGCTGGAGCTGCTGCGTGTCATGGAAACGGCCCTTTCAACTCTCGACACGTTCAGCCTGGGCGGCGGCGTGTCAGATCCAATGACGCCAAGACCCGCTGCCAGCGCGACGACTGCTGTCAGTGGCACGTTTTCGGGCTTCAACACACCCGTGAACCGATCGCCTCGCATGCGCAACCAGCTATTGTCTGGATCGCGCAACCAAGCTGCTGGCCACGATGCGGCCACGGACCGGCTCTACACGTACCAAAACAGCGGACCGACGCTTCGTAGCCACATTCTATCGTTTGACCCAAGCGGTGGCACGTACCGCCCCATCTTTATCCGCGACCGGCTGGACTCGGCAGAAGCGCAATGGCAGCTTCAACAACAACAGCAGCAGCAGTATCAAGGATTTGGTCAGAGCCAGGCCAAGCCGCAGCCGTCGAGCACAGCCAATGCAAGTGCGCTCGATTTTGGCTGCCTTTTGCTGATGCCATGCTAACCCTTTGGCGCGATTGCAGGTGCAGAAGCTTGCCATTGCTCTGGCTGTCGCCGCAGACCGCATTGCATACAAGAAGGAGAGGGCCGAGCAGGGTCTGCTCTTGCCGCCAACACCTTCCCTCCGCGGCAGAACGCGCAGCATCTCGTCATCGACACCATTGATGGGCGGTCCAGGCACACCCAGAACGGCCACCAGAACGACGTTTGCTGGACCAGACGAGACGCCATCTCTTCAGCAGGGCAGTCTTCTTGGAACGGTGCTCTCGTTCATCATTGGCATGTTTGACTCGTCAGTGAGCACGCAAGCCGCGACTGAGCCGCCCCTGACTCGCGAGCAGCTTGCCAAGTGCGATGCGGACATGGCGCGCATTGCCAAGATCCTGGACCTGATTGCCCGCACGTGGAACCTGGATCTGGACACGGACGTGCATGCCAAGATTGATCCATTCCGCCGGTCAGGCAGCGACACTGCCCTCAACCAGGACGAGGCCGAGCGTGTTCCCGTGGCTCCTGGTGTCTACGCACCCGAGACGCTCGGCGACTCTGCGAATCTGCTCACACGTCGCGGACGTGAACAGGTTCGTGCCATGCGTGGGCTAGATCGTGCGCGCCAGTCTGTGCATCTGACCTTCATCCACCGCCGTTTGTGTGCTTGCAGATCCGCAAGGGATGGCGCAAGAGCACGGCTGAGGATGTCAACGTGATCCCATCGTCGCGCGCACGCCGCGTCATCTCCTCGGAAGACTCGCCTCTGCTGGTCTCGATTGCTCTCCTGCTTGCGTATGCGACCGATGCCTCTGTAAGTCAGCGTGCCATCTCGCACCACACGTCGTGCCGTGTTACTCACATCAATGCGCCATGCTCCCTGACAGGCCCGGTTCCTGCACGGCTTCACGACATGGATTCCACTTGTCCGCAGTGAACCGTTCTGGCGCGAATCCATGTCGTCATGGCAGCGTCTTCTTCGATCGCTCATCCTCTTGCTCGTGGCGTTTATCGTGCTTGCCATTGTCTGGCTCGTTTTCAAGATTCTCGGATACATGTTCTTCTCGTCGCCTCAGCCGGCTGCCAGCTCGGTGGGTGCGGGCAACCGTGTCCGTCCAGGCGGCAATGCACAGCCAACCTACGGCCGCAGTGGGCAGGCGTACGTTGGATCTGGCGGCCATGGATACCAGGCGTACAATCCGAATCGCTTTGTATGATGGACAAGTGCCTGCTGTCCTGGCTTAAAATGAACCAGACTCGCTTCATTCGGGCTGGCTTCATTCGCACGTCTGCCGCCGCCAGTGTTTACATCCTCGATGGTGGTGGGTCTTTAGACGCCAGAAAAGTTGGCATGCACGCTGTTGGATGTGGTGGGGCCTTCGGGTGTCACATACGTGGCCGTCAGACCGCCATCGACCATGAACTCGGTTCCAGTGATGTACGTCGACTCGTCGGACGCAAGGAACAGCACCGAGTATGCCTGCTCGATAGCCTCGCCTGAGTGTGCGTGTATACATGCGTGCATGTGGCCATCAGATACAGATCCATTGTTGGCTGACAGCGGCAGGCTGCAGACTTACCAAACCGGCCCATGGGCACGTGCACCAGACGGCGCTGCTTCTTCTCCTCGGTGTTGAGGAACTCCATCAGCAGCGGCGTGCGAAGGGGTCCAGGGCACAGCGCATTCACGCGGATGTTCTCGCGGGCATGGATCGCCGCCAGCTCGCGGCTGGTTGTAAAAGTCAGTGGCACGAACGTGCAGCGCAGTCCAACCGCGTCGCACACAGCGCCACTCACGTCATGGACAGGACAGCACCCTTGGAAGCCGTGTCTGTTCACAGCCATGTCAGCACCGTGTCCAGCAACACCCTCGTGCACTCACACACAGCATGCATGCACAGTCGGCTTACACGCAATCTGGGGAGTGGCAGCACCGAGAAGAGCAACAAAGCTCGCCGTGTTGATGATGGAGCCGCCGCCGGCACGACGGAGAGCCGGGATGCCGTACTTGCATCCCCACCACACGCCCTTGACGTTGATCTGCATGGTAAGGTCCCACACCGACTCGTCGGTCGTCATGGCGTTGTCATCGGCACCGAGCATCACGCCCGCGTTGTTGAAAACGATGTTGAGCTTGCCTGTGCAGCGATATCAGCATCGCCAGACGCACGCCGTGTTGTAAGCAGCGGGCCACGCCAGACACAGCAGCCGAAAGTGAGAGATATGGGGGAGTGGGATGGGAGTGATGCTTACCATAGGTCTGCTCAGCGACTTGGATGCCGTTGCTCACCTGGTCCTCCTTGGACACATCGACCTGCACAAACGTGGCAGGCGGAGCAGCGCCGGCGGCAGGGTCGAAGCCAATGACCTGGAACAGCTTGGCGAGGGCAGCGGTGCCGGCAGCGACGTTGACGTCGGCCAGCACGACCTTGGCGCCTTCCTTGGCAAACAGGATGCTGGTCTCGAGGCCGATGCCGCTGGTTCAGGTGTGCACAGGCAGCGTGAGCGATGGCCATTTCGCACGTGGTGGCGGGCTCCGACGCGGCTGCCAGATCTGGGCGGGAGCCGGCCAGGGTGGCTCTGGGCAGGTGCACAGGCAGACGGGCAGGTGCACAGAGGGGCAGACACGCAGCTAGACACGCTGCAAGGTGCACAGGCAGGCAGGCCCCCAGGCAGGTGCACAGGCAGCAGGCTCACCTTCCCGCGCCAGTCACAAACGCAACCTTGCCAGTGAGCCGTCCGTGTGTCATTTCAAGGTGAAGTTTGTTGGTCGTTGCGAGATCCCCGCAAAGCCGGCGACGATCTCGGCATGGACACGGCCCGCCAGTCTGCGTTTGTGCGGGTGCGTCGGCGCCGTGTTGCCGCAAAGACGCAGCCGCCTGCCAGCCTACTGACCTGCCCGCATGCTCCAGCTCAAGCCGGCCTGCGTCGCCTGCCTGGACCCGAGCGTCTGGGCACTCGGCCGCCGCGACAGCAGCACGCACCCGGTCGCCCGCCTGTCGCTCGAGCTGCGTGCACTGGCCGCCGCCCTCGCTCGGACACCCGCCGATCCCTCTGCGCCAGCCGGTGCGGCAGACGTGCTGGCCCCGCTCCTCGAGTACGTTGCGTTTCCGCTCGTCGAGGCTCTCAAGTCCCGCAAGGCCTCGCCCACAACCATCGAGCTCATCGCCAACTGCCTGCGGTTCCTCGTCGCAACCTGCTCGCGATCGTCGCTGTACCGCATGCCGCCGTCGCTGCTGCTGCATCTGCTCATGGAACTGCCGCTGGCTGGATCGGCCCGCATCCGTCCGCCCAGCCAGCAGCAGCCCACATCGGCGTCAGCGCCAGCGTCGGCTTCCGTCTCGTCCGACCGTCCAAGCGAGGATCTCAAAGCCGCCGTCACAGACTGTCTGCTGGCGCTCTTCAACGCAGAGCAGTTGCTACAATCCAGAGGCAGCGGGCTGTCACTGGACTGGACAGCCCCACAGCTGCAGCCCGTCCTTGCACACATCATCACTATGCTGCTCGACAATGTCGCCCTCGAGCGATCGCTGGACTTGCGTCTGTCGTCCCTTGACGCTCTGCGCGTCTTGGTCGGCATCCTGGCTCATCCAGACCGGCTCGCTCAGTTCTTCCCTGGCATCGTGTCGGGCCTGACCAAGGTGCTGCTCGCAGACGAGAAGCACAATCACAAGCTCGTCGTGTCGTGTCTGGATCTGCTGTGCGACACCTTCAAGCGCACTCTTGGCGATACGGTTTCAGCGGCATTCACGCCAGACACTGGATCGACCCGAGACCTGCTTCTCCAGATCCAGTCGCTTGCTGCACCGAGCCAGCATGTTCCCGATGCATCCAGTCCAGAAGAGCCCGACTCGGCTGTTGCCCTTGCACACCAGCAGTCTCTGTTCTCCCCTCCGCCAAAGGCACCCCTGATGCCAGACACCAGCAGCAAGCCACGCCAGGAGCATTTGAGCGGTCAAGGGAGTGGTTCGACGACACAGTCAGCAAGGTGTCGATTGTCCTGCCGAAACTCGGCAAGCTGCGTCTGCACCAACACCAGGCTGTCCGTCGTGCCATGATGGATCTGGCCGCTCAGCTGCTGGACTCGTGTGCTGTTTCGCTCGCAGCGTCGACTGGATTTCTTGTTGACACGGTCATCCTGCTGCATGCAGCCGATTCCGATCCAGACGACCCTGATGCACAGTCCGCCATGTCACGTATCCGGCAAGCCGTGGCGACATCACCCGAGACGGTCTCGCGCATCCGTGATTGTTTGTCGTCCATTCTGTCTGAGACACTCCCGACCTCTCTGGCTTCAACAAGCGAGCCTGCACAGTTCGAGGCACTGTTGCTCGTCAACGGCTATATCCGTCTGCTCCAGCACCAGTCAGCAGCAGCACTCCAGGGTGGCTCGCAGCCCCTGGTTCGAGCTCTGACGTCACTGCTCGTGTTTGACCTGGATGGCGTTCGCATTGTTGAGCAGCGGCACGCGTTTGCAGGTGCCGAGCTCGTTCAGATGGACACGGTCGAGTCGCGGTTATCGGACGGCAGCAGCCTGGCATTGACTGCGGCACCTGAGCGCCGGTTCAAGACATTTAGAGATGCACGCATCCTAGCCCAAGCTCGTTGTCTCTGCCGTCTGGTCGGTTTCTATGGCGACGCGCAATGTTTATCCAGGACATGACGCCGCTGCTTCATGATGCAGCCACTCGCGCCGCTGCATTGTTTGTCATCAACGAGGTCTGTCTAGGCGTTTTTGGAGCTGGACTCGATGGGGCAACTGCAGATGCGCCAGACCCGATCCAGACGACGCATACTGGCGCCAGCAGGAAGCATCCGCACTGCTGCAGTCGGTTATTTCAGACTATCTCAGTCTGCCGGTCCTTGCGCAGCCCACAAACGCCATCGACCGCAGACTGTTTCTCGCGTCCAATCACCCGAAACCGCTACTGCGCAACAAGATGCGTCTTTCATTGGGCCATCGGCAACAATCCAAGACACGAGCGAGTGCATTCTGGCCAATTCGCTCATTCTCGAGGGACTCGGCATGATGGCGTCTGTGCTGTCTCCTGAAGACGCGACTCTGGTGCTCATGGATGGCCTTTACCCCATTCTTGAGAAACTGGGCGACCGCAACCACGCCGTCAACACTGCGGCCACATGGGCACTCCAGCAGTTTGCACTCAAGTGCGCATCGCCGTCGTCTGGACACGCCATCCACCAGCACGCGCTTGTGCCTCTCGAGCCTGCCGCACCGACGATCTCGAGCCTTGTTCTCGCGCACGTCGACTACCTGATTGACTCGGTGTCGCGGCGACTGCGGTTTGTGACACAGAACCCGCTTGCACCCAAGGTGCTGACTGCCGCGATACGGGTTACTGGACCGGAGATCGTCGGGCCGCTCATGACAGACTGTGTCGAGCTGCTCGTTGACATCCTGGACGACTTGGGCACGGCCGGCAATGGTTTGCAGCTGCTGGACGTGGCGGGAGATGCCGGGAAACATGTGCCGCTGGCCGTCACAGTGTCGTCTTTGCATCCCGACGATCCTGGTCTGCCTGGCGAAGTGCTATCGGTTCTGTATGCGCTCATCGAGGTCATGGCATCTGCACGCCAATCCAAGCCGCCAACTGCCTCTGCCTCTTCCACTCGGCCTTCGCTGCTTGACAATGCAACACCCGTGCCGACCAGATCGACGACCCTTGCAGTCACGGCTGGCTCGGATGTGGACCTGGATGCACGGCTTGGCATTCCCTCGTGTTCGGCTGAGCTGCGTGAGTACTTTGTCGAGCGTCGCAATCAGGCACTGGATGTTGGCAGCAGCGAAACCGAGACGGAAGACCAGCATCAAACGGCAAAGGAGTACTTTGAGGCACGCATCAAGGCGGCAGACGAGGCCAAGAAGAACATGCCGCGAGCAGACGAGGATGGAGTGCCGCTGGACACGGACGAGGCAGGAGCAGGCGATGCAGACACGGATGCAAACGACCGCATGATGCAGGCAAGCGAGCAGCGCGAGCCGTCTGCACCAGAGCCGACACCCTTTGAAAAGGTTGCACTCCAGATCCTGTCCAAGGCGCTCCACTTTCTGGCGTCAGACGCACCCCTCCTCCGTGCGCGGGTTCTGCGCATGTTCCGCATGGGCATCCCGCTGCTCGCTGCACGACCAACAGATCTAAACCCGCTCATCCACACGCTATGGCCAAAGCTCATGCGCCGGTGCCAGGACAAGCAGCACTATGTCGTTCTGGAGGCGGTCGAGACGGTTGGCGTCATCACCAGCACGTCGCCTGATTTCGTGCGCAAGCGTGTCGCTGACGATGTGCTGCCGCCGTTCATCAAGCTGCTCAAGTCGCTCCAGCGCGATGTGGAAACGGCATCAGCGGCAAGTCCGGCCGGAGCCACGGCGACTGGCAAACTCACAACCGTGTCGCACCGGCATCATCTGAGCCATGCCATCACGACCCATGCGACACAGAACCGGCTGTTTATGCGGTCGCTGGAGACGCTTGGCGCGATCATTGACGCCATCCCTGCCCTCCAGCGGTCTGACCAAGACAAGATCGCGGGGTCGCTCATGGGACTGCTCAATGCGCGGCTGTATGCACTCAATGTCCAGCAGGCTGCCTTGAACCTGCTGCTCCGGTTTGTTGAGCGGTCTGGGTCGGACTGGGTATGGGCATTGTGCTGGATGACGGCCGGCGCATCGCGTCTCGAGTACACGGGAGAAGCCACGGATCTGCGTGATGTCCACATTACGGACCAGCTGCGCAAGACGTTTATGCCGTTTGGAGTGCCCGCCGACTATGCAGCCAACCTGGCTGTGCTGCTGGACGCGTGCAGTGGACGGTGCTCGACTGGATCACTGGCGAGCCTAAGCGCTGAATGGCTAACGGTGCACGACGGGCATGGACTCTGGCACAGACGCGCAACCAAATGAATGCTGTGGGGTTGCAAAATGTGTCTTTGTTGTGTGCTACTTTCTTTGCTTGCCATCAGGTGTGCTAGCTCGTGCCTGACTGGATAGATGTCTGCCCATCCCATGACCACCGCCATGTCAGTTGCATGTCTGCTGTCATGAACGCAGCAGCAACGGCATGAACGGTGTACCTTGCGGTCAATATCAGGAAGTGCCACCGACGACCGCGACAAGAGATTCGTGCCACCAGCTGTTGGGGTCGAAAGGCGAGCCTTGAGCTCGGCATTCAGTCTCTTGAGATCTGCAATCTGGCCGCCATACGTGCGTGCAGAATTCACAAGCTTGCCCATTCAGCGTCAGCATCGGGCTGCCATACGCAGCATCATCAGTGCCCTGCTACCTCGTCTTCGAGTGACTTGCACCGTGCCTCGGCCCGCTCAGCACGCATGTATTCGAGGAAATCGCCACGCCCACCATCGCTGGTGCCTGGTAGTGTGACACTTGGCTTGGCAGGCGACGATCGCTGCTCAAGCTCTGCCACGCTGGGTATCTCAACCAATGTCACTCATCTGCGCAGTGCAATCGTCAATCAGCAGAAATGCATACCGTTGCTGTGCATCCTCCAGCTGCTTTTCCAGTTGGCGCACACGCGCGTCGGTGGTGCCGCTATCCGCTGACGCCCCCGTGCCAGTCTCGAACAGAGCCAGCCGCCCTTTCAACGCGCGGTTCTCGCGCACCATCAGTTCGCACATCCGCTGATCGCCCGTCAGCGGCTCGCGCTTGGTCGCCTCGAGCAGCTGGTCGACATCGCCCGCGTCGGTGGCTGCCAGCGCCACTCGCAGCAGCCCTTCCATCTTGGCAATCACCTGCTCCTGCTTGCGCACAGTCTTGGGAAACTGCCCGACCTTGGCCTGCAGCGTTTCCTGCAGCTTGAGCACGTACGCTTGCTGCGCCGTGTGTGCGTGCCGGATCTCATTGTACCGTCGTTCCATGTCGCCTTTCTGTATCAGCAAAACCCCCCGTACCCCCCGCCAGCACGATCGCATGAACGCACGATCGTATGAACGCCAGCAGTCAGACATGCATGGTACTGTAACAAAACAGTCGCGCTGTCCAGCAATACCTCGAATGCCTGCACGCGGTAGTCTTCCAGCTCGCCCGACATCTGCTTGTTGAGATCCAGCGCACCCTGCAGCCTGTCGACAAGAGAGAGTGCACAGGATTGTCAAGGCACCGGATGCCTCTCTCCCACCGAGCCATGGCATATCATTCAAAGACCACAAGCGAACAAGCAAGCAGGCAGGCAGGCAGGCAAACAAGCAGGCAGGCGATGAGAAAAAGGATATCATATCGGCGTTGGAGCTCGCCCAGTGACAGCATGTCGACATCCGCAGTGTTCATGAGTCGTTTGGTGCACATCTCCGACTGGTCCAGTCTGGCGCGCAGTCGCGCGATCTCTGCTTCCTGCTCCTCGTTGACCTGGCGCAGATGGACAAGGTCTTGGCCCACTTTGCGGATCGCCTCGGTGCGGCTGTCCAGCTCTCCAAGCAGTCGGTCAATGAGCTGCTGTCGTTGCTCGATATCCCGCTGCGCCGTCGTCCATGAAGCCACGTCTGGCTGTGGCTGTGACTGTGGCTGTGTGCGGTGTTTTGACCCTGGCGGTGTGGTGGCCGGCCTTGACATGGACATGGACGGCAGCGTCACAGCGTTGGCGTTGGCGTTGGATGCCGATGCCGATGTCGATGTCGATGCATTCATGTCAGATCGGTCCCATGCAACCGACGCTTTGGCTGGCGATGACGAGGCTGCTGCATTGGTGGCTGCTGATGTCGGCGGCGGCTTGGCGGCTCCAGACGATCGCGTTTCGCCCGGCTGCAGATCCGGGCTCGCGGCAAACGTGACGGTCGCATTCCTGTCGCCCCCGGAACGGTCTTGCTGGCGATGGGCTGCTGCATGCGGCAATGCGGGCAGGGTCTGTGGCGGATCCGGCTTGACACCGAGTGTGAATGTGAGCGTCGCAACGTTGGCAGCATCGTGCTTGGAGCCAAACAGTGACGACAGGCCGGTCTTTGGCCGCGTTTCCGCGGCAGGCACGTCAATCTCGTATCCAACGGGCGATGACGCGGACTTGAGCTTGCTCCATATGGGTGACAGCGAGACAGGCACGCTGCCCAGGAGGACTGGTGTCGAAAGGGGTTTGCCGTGGCTGGACGCGAGCCAAACCGAGAACACCAGCTGTGTGTCGCTGTGGATATCAGAGGCCGTGCCATTATGATCGGCTGGTGCAGCTGACCGCGACTTGTTCTTCTTCCTCGTCGATTGCTGCTCGTCAGGCTCAGATGGCTGTTGCGGGGCTTGCGGTGGTGCCGTTGTCGCAGCCGAAGAAGCATCGAGCACATGGAACTGGAACGTGTTCTTTGAGAATGCCGGACTGCGCGTGAGGCTGCAGGTCTCTGTTGAGTACGACTGCGGATCGGCACCGGGCTGCTCGAGCATCAGCGACACGTATTGCGTCTCGGTCTCCACAAGCGAGACGTCTGCCAATTTCACATTCAGGATCATGAGGGCAAAACGATGACGAATTGATCAGGTTTCCGTCTGCTCGATCAGCTGCTTGGCACCATACTTGATCCAGCTAAAGCTGAGTGACTGGGCTGCTGGACGTCCCACAATCAGCAGGTCTTGATTCACGGTGCTCGCTGTTTCAGTCACGGCTTGCAGGCGGCTTCATCGCACTTCATTCACAAGATGGACGTCGAGTTTCTTGAGAAGCATCACATCTTGCGCTCAGTCACATTGACTTTGAAGCCGTTCTTGAGGCCATATGTCGAGGTCGTGACAAACTCGAGTTTCTGGTCGCGAACCATCTCGAACGTGAAGCAACGGAGGAGGTTGATCATGACGACGCGCATCTCAATGTTGGCCATCTTCTGTCCGATGCACACCATTGGACCTTCGCCAAACGGAAGGTAGGATCCGGGAACAGGCGGCAGAGCCCAACGGTCGGGGTTGAAGGTGTCGGGATCGGTCCAGTACTTGGGGTTGCGGTGCAGGTTCATGATGTTGGAAAGCACCGAGGTTTTGGCCGGGAAGGTGTGGCCCATGAGTGTCACCGGCTTGGCAGACTCGCGTGCAATGAAAGGAACAACTGGGTACAGACGCATTGTCTCCTTGATCACCCAGTCGAGGTACCTGGCCCAGCAGTATCGATGTGAGGATCAGTCCATGCCGACTATCCATGAATCAGTGGGATGGGCCAACTTACTTGAACTCAAAGAGGTTCTCGGTCGTAACTGTGCCGTCAATAGCTGCATACACACGGTCGATCTCTGCGACAACCTTTGCCATGACGTCCGAGTTCTGGCAGAGAACCATGATGATAAAGGTCATTGAGTTTGCGGTTGTTCTGTGGACAATACGAGTCAGCTTGTGTGAACATACACGGCATCGCGACCACAGCTCCATGCTTACTCGTGACCAGCCACAAACATCGTGAGGGTTTCGCCAATGATCTCGTCCTCGCTCAGTCTCTCGCCGTCGGGGTTCAGCTCGGCACTGTTTTGCAGGAAACGGTCGAGCACGTCCATGTCCCACTTGCCCTTCGCCTGGTGCTCGCCAAGGCTCGTGGCAGCACGACGCTCGGCAATCACGTCCATGACAAACGCCTGTGATGAGTCGCGGAGTGAAGTCACACGCGGCGAGCTGCTGGAAATGCCCATCCACGACCACATCGCAGGGGCAGAGAAGAGGCGCTGTTGGTACAACGATTAGGCGGCTGTCTTCAAGGCATGCGACATTGGCGTCAACTTACAAGCTGCATCAGGGTCCAATCTCTTCAAACATCCATGCGGTCTGCCAGCACGCGAAGCCGCCGCAGGGACAGGTTAGCAGATGAACACAAAGGGCACTTGCAGGAAGCGATGCATGCGACACCTTGCTGGACTCTTTCTTGGTAATGGACCCGACAGCACCGTCATCCTTGGAGAAGGCGATCTTGGAAATGACGTCGAGAGCAGCCGCACCCATGTACTTGTAAGCGTCGACAACGATTGTCTTTTCGCCAGTAGCAGCCATGACCGACGTCCACTCGGCCTTGATCTTGTTGGCGACTTCAGTCGCAGCATCCACCGTCTGACGCAGATGCGACGGGCCGAAGGCAGGCTGCATCAGCTTGCGATGGCGGCGCCACGTTGGACCGGTCGGCAGGATGGCCAGCGAGTACTTGATAAAGTCCCTGCACGCACCGCCTGTGAGTGGACGACTTTCAAGGTGCACGCAAGCCAGCTTACTTTGTGGCTTTCCAGGGGTTCTCGCCGCGAACAAAGCTGCCCGTGTTGTTCAGGATGTCCTTGATGGCGTCGGCGTCCGAGGTCGTGACAAAGTACCTGCCGGCGAGGGGTACGGCGAAGATGGAGCCATACTTTCTGAAGCCCTCCGTAAAGAAAGTATGGAGCTGCCCAACCTGTGCATACCTGTGGACCGGTAAGTCATGGCATGAGAACCAAGTTGAGATCCCAGTCAAAGCGAGGGGCAAGGAGTGGTTAGGTGGCGTTGACGTACTTGGCAACAGAAAACATCTGCCCAAAGAGCGGCCAAGCGAACGGGCCAGGGACGCCTTTGGGCGGGTTTTTGGCCACAGCACTGAGAGCCATCCAGAGCAGCGGCACGGCAGCAGCAGCAGCAGCGATGAGGATGCGCTGCAGAGGCGAGATGCTGTTCACCAGAGTCGAGATCACTGCCATGGTTTGATGGAAAGGGGCAAGGGCACACGCTGGCCGCATTTTGAAGGAGCTGTGGCAATGACGAGTGGTGGCTTTCAACAAAAGCAAAACGATGCTTGGACGGCCAAGCATTCATTGGCGGGGATGTAGGAGGTGTGTAGTGGGACAGTCGTGGCACAGGTGGTATGGGGTCGCGGTCGTGGTGGCATGCCGCTCCATCACATCCGCAGCAGCTCGATCAGCCGCTTCGCGCCATACTCGATCCAGCTAAAGCTGAGTGACTGGGCTGCTGGATGTGCCACGATCAGCAGGTCTTGATTCACGGTGCTCGCTGTTTCAGCCACGGCTTGCAGGCGGCTTCATCGCATTTCATTCACAAGATGGACGTCGGGTTTCTTGAGAAGCATCACATCTTGCGCTCAGTCACGTTGACCTTGAGGCCGTTCTTGAGGCTGTACGAGAGTATGGTGACAAACTCGAGTTTCTGGTCGCGAACCATCTCGAACGTGAAGCAACGGAGGAGGTTGATCATGACGACGCGCATCTCAATGTTGGCCATCTTCTGTCCGATGCACACCATTGGACCTTCGCCAAACGGAAGGTAGGATCCGGGAACAGGCGGCAGAGCCCAACGGTCGGGGTTGAAGGTGTCGGGATCGGTCCAGTACTTGGGGTTGCGGTGCAGGTTCATGATGTTGGAAAGCACCGAGGTTTTGGCCGGGAAGGCGTGGCCCAAGAGTGTCACGGGCATGGCAGACTCGCGTGCAATGAATGAAGCAACTGGGTACAGACGCATTGTCTCCTTGATCACCCAGTCGAGGTACCTGGCCCAGCAGTATCGATGTGAGGATCAGTCCATGCCGACTATCCATGAATCAGTGGGATGGGCCAACTTACTTGAACTCAAAGAGGTTCTCGGTCGTAACTTTGCCGTCAATAGCTGCATACACACGGTCGATCTCTGCGACAACCTTTGCCATGACGTCCGAGTTCTGGCAGAGAACCATGATGATAAAGGTCATTGAGTTTGCGGTTGTTCTGTGGACAATACGAGTCAGCTTGTGTGAACATACACGGCATCGCTACCACAGCTCCATGCTTACTCGTGACCAGCCACAAACATCGTGAGGGTTTCGCCAATGATCTCGTCCTCGCTCAGTCCCTCGCCGTCGGGGTTCAGCTCGGCACTGTTTTGCAGGAAACGGTCGAGCACGTCCATGTCCCACTTGCCCTTCGCCTGGTGCTCGCCAAGGCTCGTGGCAGCACGACGCTCGGCAATCACGTCCATGACAAACGCCTGTGATGAGTCGCGGAGTGAAGTCACACGCGGCGAGCTGCTGGAAATGCCCATCCACGACCACAACCATGGGGGAGAGAAGAGGCGCTGCAGGATACAACGATTAGGCGGCTGTCTTCAAGGCATGCGACATTGGCGTCAACTTACAAGCTGCATCAAGGCCGAAACTTCGTCAAACATCTCGGCAGTCTGTCAACACGCAAAGTCGCCGCAGGGACAGGTTAGCAGATGAACACAACGGGCACTTGCAGGAAGCGATGCATGCGACACCTTGCTGGACTCTTTCTTGGTAATGGACCCGACAGCACCGTCATCCTTGGAGAAGGCGATCTTGGAAATGACGTCGAGAGCAGCCGCACTCATGTACTTGTAAGCGTCGACAACGATTGTCTTTTCGCCAGTGGCAGCCATGGACGACGTCCAGTCGGCCGTGATCTTGTCAGCAACTTTAGTCGCAGCATCCACCGTCTGACGCAGATGCGACGGGCCGAAGGCAGGCTGCATCAGCTTGCGATGGCGGCGCCACGTTGGACCGGTCGGCAGGATGGCCAGCGAGTACTTGATAAAGTCCCTGCACGCACCGCCTGTGAGTGGACGACTTTCAAGGTGCACGCAAGCCAGCTTACTTTGTGGCTTTCCAGGGGTTCTCGCCGCGAACAAAGCTGCCCGTGTTGTTCAGGATGTCCTTGATGGCGTCGGCGTCCGAGGTCGTGACAAAGTACCTGCCGGCGAGGGGTACGGCGAAGATGGAGCCATACTTTCTGAAGCCCTCCGTAAAGAAAGTATGGAGCTGCCCAACCTGTGCATACCTGTGGACCGGTAAGTCATGGCATGAGAACCAAGTTGAGATCCCAGTCAAAGCGAGGGGCAAGGAGTGGTTAGGTGGCGTTGACGTACTTGGCAACAGAAAACATCTGCCCAAAGAGCGGCCAAGCGAACGGGCCAGGGACGCCTTTGGGCGGGTTTTTGGCCACAGCACTGAGAGCCATCCAGAGCAGCGGCACGGCAGCAGCAGCAGCAGCGATGAGGATGCGCTGCAGAGGCGAGATGCTGTTCACCAGGGTCGAGATCACTGCCATGGTTTGATGGAAAGGGGCAAGGGCACACGCTGGCCGCATTTTGAAGGAGCTGTGGCAATGACGAGTGGTGCTTTCAACAAAAGCAAAACGATGCTTGGACGGCCAAGCATTCATTGGCGGGGATGTAGGAGGTGTGTAGTGGGACAGTCGTGGCACAGGTGGTATGGGGTCGCGGTCGTGGTGGCATGCCAAGTCCTCACATCCGCAGCAGCTCAATCAGCCGCTTCGCACCCAGCAGCCACGCCGTCTCGTTGGAATAGTTGGATGTCATCATCTTGAGCACGCGGGCCTGGCCGTTGGCAAAGTCTCTGTTGTTGAGATCTGCAGCAATGCACGCCATCCAAAGGTCAGATGCATGACGAGCAGGAACACGAATGAGCGAATGAGCGAATGAGCAAGCAGGTGCATGGAATGCCTACCCTGGGCGACCTCGAGCAGCTGCGCAAGGACAACCCTGTCAATCTTGTGGCTTGCAAGACGGTCAAACAGGCCGTCGATGCGGCGCTCCGTGTCTTCGACCTTTTGGCGCTGTGCCGGCTGGTGCTGCAAGTGTGCCATTGAAGTCAGCCAACGGCAGTCCCGATCCCTGCCATCTTCCATCCTCACGATCCTCCCTTGCATGCAGCATCCAGCATCCACACCCCGATCATCAGGCCAGCCACCGTCCACGTACCGCGACGATGCCCTTGACCGAGTCGATCGCCTCGGTAAAGGCCGCCACGATCACGCCCTCAGGCGACTCGACCGACGAGAGGATCTTGTCCACGTCGATGCCGCCGGGCGCCTTGAGCTTGGGCGGATCGTTCCACCCAGACAGGCCCGAGACGGCGCCTTGGTAGGAGTGGCTATTGGCGGCAACGTTGTACTCGGGATAGGCCGAGTACGGCAGCCTCGTTGGAGGAGGGAGGCCCATGCCGCCAGCCGGCTGCTGGCCGTGCCCCATGGTTGGCGGCGGCATCATCTGCTGTGGCTGGTATGGCTGCTGGCCTTGCTGCATGGGCTGCTGGCCTTGATGCTGGCCCTGTTGCGGCATAGGAGGATATGGCTGCTGGCCTTGTTGCGGCATGGGCTGGTATGGCTGCTGCGTGTGTTGCTGTTGGGATGGAGGATATCCGCCAGCGCCATAAGCGGGCTGCTGCTGCTGGTATGGCTGCTGCTGTTGCTGGTATGGCTGCTGCTGTTGCTGGTATGGCTGCTGGTATGGCTGCTGCTGCTGCTGCTGCTGCTGGCCGTAGCCGCTCTGATTGTACATGTCTTGCAACTGACGAGCTGGCTGGCTGGCTGACCACGGACAGACCACCATCGCCCGCCACAGAAGCCAGCAGAACGTGAGGTCGCGCGTCACGTGACTCTGCGTCCACACTCAAATCGCACGCTCGACGCCGCAACGTTCACTTTCACCACGCACCACACGCACCACACGCAGCAGTCATGGTGAGCAGGCGCCGTGTGCCCGCAGATGCGCATCTGCCGTCCCTCTGCCGTCCCTCTGCCGTCCCTCTGCCCTCTCTCTGCCGTCCTTCTGCCTTCTGCCTTCTGCCTTCTCTCTGCACCCACAACCCCTCCCCATGCCCTCGCCCTGTTCCCTCTCGCACTCGCACTTGCATACTTGCACGCCGTCGCTGGCTGGCGTCGCTGGCAGGTGCCGCAATCTGGCGGGATCCCGTTGAGCCTCGCATGCCGCCGCCACTTGGTTGCTCGCCCTGTGTGCGCACACAGGCACAGGCAGTCACTGGCTGGCACTGGCTGGCACTGGCTGGCACTGGCTGGCACTGGCTGGCACTGGCTGGCACGCCACGGCCGTGCACTGCACTTCTGCCCCTCTGCCCCTCTGCCCCACATCCTCGCTGACCACCACCACCATCCCACCACCACCACCCGCCAGGACGAGGAGTACGACGTCATTGTTCTCGGCACCGGCCTCACCGAGTGCATTCTCTCGGGCCTGCTCTCCGTCGAGGGCAAGAAGGTCCTCCACATGGACCGCAACGACTACTACGGTGGCGAGAGCGCCTCGCTGAACCTCTCCCAGGTGCGTGTGTCTGTCGTCTGCCCGGCTGTCTTGTTGTCTGCCCGCCGTGCTATGCCACAGCGAACGATTGCCACAGCCGTGTGTTTGCCACCCCCTTGCATGCTTGCGCTTGCCGCCGGCCGCTGATCTTGATCGTGTCGATGATGATGATGCGTGTGCGTGCGTGCGACGGCCGACGCCATGCCGCATGCCGCCTGCCGCGTCGGGACGCCTGTGCCCGCAAGGCGTCCCACCACCATCCAGATCATATCTTGGCCGGCGGCCTGCGCTGGCTTGCTGCGCTGCCGTGCATGCACATGGCGCCACTCGCTGCAAACCCCTGCATGACATGCAACTGACGCCACCCAACCCGTCCATCCCACCCATACTGCCCCACTCCGTCCCAAATCTCGCGTGCTCGCTCGTGCACATGCCTACAGCTGTACCGCAAGTTTAGAAACGGCATGTCTCCCCCCGAGAAGTTTGGCCGTGACCGCGACTACAACGTCGACCTGATCCCCAAGTTCGCCATGGCCTCGGGCGAGTTTGTCAACATCCTCTACCACACCGACGTGACCCGCTACCTCGAGTTCCGCCAGATTGCCGGCTCGTTTGTCTACCGCGACGGCAAGATCTACAAGGTGCCGTCCAGCACCCAGGAGGCCCTCACCTCGTCGCTCAGTGGCATCTTTGAGAAGCGCTACCTCAAGTCGTTCTTTGAGTTCATCCAGGCCTACGACTTCACCAAGCCCCCCTCCGACTCGGTCAACCAGGGTGCGTCCGCCGTGCTTTGGTGTGGCGTCTGTGTGCCGCAGATCTAACGCATCTCGCATTTCCGTGACCGATCGCATCTGCCCGCGTGTCTGTGTTTTTGTGTGTCTGTGCTGGTGTGCACACGCACGATGGCTAGGCCTCGACCTCAACGTCAACACCATGGCGGATGTGTACAAGAAGTTCTCTCTGTCGGCCGGCACGCAGGACTTTATCGGCCACTCGCTCGCCCTTCACCTGGACGACAGCTACATGACCGAGCCCGCCCGCGACACGTACGAGCGCATCTGCCTCTACATGAACTCGATGGCGCGTTACGGCAAGTCGCCCTACATCTACCCGGTCTACGGTCTCGGCGAGCTTCCCCAGGGCTTTGCCAGGTGCGTCTGTCTGCTGGAATGTCTACGCTTTCAATCACCCCGATGCTGACGTGCTATCCTCCATCTCCATCTGCTACATGGTTGGCGTGGGCCAGACTGAGCGCCATCTACGGCGGCACTTACATGCTCCAGAAGAAGATTGACGAGATCGTCATGGAGAACGGCAAGGTTGTCGGTGTCAAGTCTGACGGCGAGACTGCCCGTGCCAAGGCCGTCATTGGCGACCCCTCGTACTTTAGCGACAAGGTCAAGAAGGTCGGCTCGGTTGTGCGCATCATCTGCATCCTCAACCACACGATCCCCAACACCGGCGACGCCGACTCTGTTCAGGTCGTCATCCCCCAGAACCAGGTCAACCGCCAGCACGGTGAGTCTATCTATGCCTTGGCCGATGCACGCCGCCGCCGGGCTAGTTGAGCGCATGATGCACTGACCCCGCCGGCCACTTGTCGACAACAGACATTTACGTTGCGGCCGTGTCGTCTGCCCACTCGGTGTGCGCCAAGGACTACTTTGTTGCCATTGTGTCGACCATTGTCGAGACGGACCGCCCCGAGAAGGAGTGCGAGCCCGGCCTTGCTCTGCTCGGCCCGATCCTCGAGAAGTTTGTCGACATCCAGGACCTCTACGAGCCCGTGTCCGACGGCAAGGCCGACGGCATCTACGTCTCGCGCTCGTACGACGCCACGTCGCACTTTGAGACGACGTGCAACGATGTCAAGGACATTTACAAGCGCCTGACGGGCAACGACCTCAAGGTCGAGGGCAAGGTCAAGAAGCTGGACGAGGCCGGCAACCAGGAGTAGAAGACGCGGCGTCGCCTGTCGCACGCTGTCGCATGTTGTCACGAATGTCTCACGCTGGCTTGTCACTCTTGCTGTCTATGCCAATGAATCCCTTATGCATGTCTACGTGTGTCTGCTGGACGACGCCCGCGATGCATTGCTGCAGCTCCTCCTGATCCATCACACCACAAGGCAAGCCGTTGAGCGTGGTGGCGCATTCATTGATGCCAGCTTCAGTTGGCCGACCCGCCGTCAGGCTTGATGAACCCGCGGTACAGCTTGTCGAGAATACTAAAGATCTCTTCGTGGATCGTGTGGCCCGTGGCCGCCTTCTCGCTCGACTGCGTCGGACGCGCCTTGTTGGCCGACAGCGGGAACGTGCGTGCAGCGTCCCTGAGAGAATCGTGCACCGTCTGGGCCCATTCCCTGGTGCAGGCATCGCAATCAGTCCGCCAGTCCTGTTGTTCCATCACATCCAACACGGACACTGTGGGCGTGGCATGACGTACTTTGTGGTGGCGTTGCCTTTGCCGAGCGCCTTGTCAAAGTACTCGAATGCCTTCAAGAGGCTACTCGACAGCTGGCTGTTGGTTGAGCCGCGGTTGATCCATCGTCAGACCCCATGGCCGCACTCGCATTCGTACAGTGCACGGGCATATCCACTCACAGCATGATGGTCGTCAGGTGGCTCATAAACTTCATGAGCGAGTCGACTTGGCTCTTGTCGGCCCGCAGCAGCTCTTGGCCTTGCATGACATGCGCGGCGACCTTGACCAGCACAATGATGGCGTCGCGTGCGAGCTTGGATCCCTGCACGAGACCCTTGGAAGCCAGCGCCGCGTCGGGCGACCCAGGCGTGGGCGGCGATTGGAAAATGGCTTGCAGGTGGTTCGTCGCGGTCGTAAAGAGACTGTCAATGTGCTGCTTGATGCGCACCATGCCCTCCCCTTCGATCAGACGGAACACGATACGACTAAAGTCGTTGCCAGCTGCCGACTGTCGCATTGATGCACGAGCAGCCCGTTAGTCAGACAGTCCATGCATCACCGCCGCCCAACAGAATCCAGTCGCGGTGCTCACGGCAATGAGGTCGAAGCCGGCACCAAAGAACTCGTCAAACCGCTTTGTGGCTAGGAGGGCATCCAGGTACATCCGATTGGCAGATGCCGATATCGTCTTTTCGAATGGCGCAATCATGGGCCCGCCGGCCATGCCAATGGACGACGACACGGTGCCGCCACGCGCGCGCACGCCAGACAGCCCCGAGTCGGTCAGCACATTCTGCTGCATGGCCGTGACAATCTCCTCGTCAATGCTGTCCGACTGCTTTTCAACAAGCTTCATGAGGCGGCTGGCCGTGTTGATGGCTGGTGAGTGTCCATGGTCGGCTCAGCAGAGCGCCAACACGAGACGAGCGCCACGCTTACATTTCCAGCGATATCATGGGCAGGATCTCCTTGGACTCGGACGTGATCTTGGCAATCGCCAGCCGCTTCTTTTCCAGGGACTCTGCAAACGCGTCGGCAAGACCGACGCTGGCCTTGACCGACTTTTTGGTCGGCTGGTCGCCGCGCTTGAGGGGCGATGCAGTCGATGATGTCAGAGACGACCGCGTGCCGCTACCGCTGCCGCTGCTGAACGTGGATGTCCGGCCAGCACTCTCGGGTCCAGTCGGCGCTCTGCCGAGCGTCTGTGCACTCACAGGCGACGACAGGGTCGAATTGGCGTCTTCGAGCATCATTGCACGCAGCTTGCGCACTTTGGCGACGTATTCGGCCAAGACGGTCTGGCGTCCCGTTGGTGGCTGTCGAGAATACACGGTCTGCAGGTCCGGCAACCACTCGACCGAGTCGTACACGGTCGGGAACAGCAGCAGGCTCGTGACTTCGGCGAGCTGCTCGAAATGGCCCTTGGGATCGTCGGCCACAATCTCGCCAAACTTGAGTCCCATCGACAGGCCCTTCATGTACGAGTGGGTAATGACTTCTTCCGTGAAGAACTGTATCATGTCCTTGTCCAGGAACTCTGAGTCTGCCTCCATGCCCGTGTACAGCTTCCTGTGGTCGTGTCAGCCATGCGCAGTTCAATGGTTAGGGTGAAGGATTGCTTACTTTTCCTTGTCGACAATGATCTGCCAGTTGCCCTGCAGCACATCCGTCACAATCTGATGGCGCAGAATGACCAGATTGAACTGCATTTGTGTCCAGTTTTCAATCTGTGCACATGGTTGCATATGTCGCGTGTTTCCCATGGTTGTGAGAAGGAGTCGTTGGCAGGATGGGACGCGTTTGTGCAACCCCACTCACCATGTCCATCCACTGCGGGTACTTTCCAAAGCCAGGCGGCAGGCCATAGCCATGCTTCTCGAGATCGTCGCGGAAGGCAACAATCAAGTCCTGCTGGTCCTTGCGCTTCTCAGACCCGTCCGTCCATCCAATCGGATCCAGACCAAGGCTGGTCGAGTCGGAGCGCGGTGGGGCGGATCCAGCAGCAGTAGCATCAGGCACCACCGCAGTGTCGCTCCTGGACGAATCGACGACGGGACTGTCGGACGGCAGCTCGATGCCAGGCTTGAGACTGACCAAGTCGATCAGCTCGCGCTCGTGGCGGGACACCATCTGGCCAGCGGGCCGTTCAGTGCGCGTGTATCGAACCAGGCTCGCGTACGCCTCGTTCAGGTTGCGGCTGTACACCTTGGTCTCGATATCGCGACACGACACATCATCGTAGCGGTGGGGAGCCAGCTGCTCAAACAGCTCTCGGCGGATCGTGTGTGCCATGACTTCGCCAGCGGCCGACAGGCCAATGAACGTGTCGGCATGGGAGAGCGAGGCGCACATGGCGACGACGGGAGCCGAGTAGTCGACCTGGTGCTCGCCCACAATCTTGCTCCCAATGGCAATGTTGTCGTCGTGAACGCTGTCGGACGGTGCCGCGTACTCTGAGCCTGGACAGCCGATGAACATGTCCTTCCACGGCTCGCGTGCTGTGAGCTGGTCGGGCTGGAGAGACCAAGCGCGCCAGGCACGGTCTGACGACGCAGACGCGACAATGTCGCAGTGAGTGTTGGACCAGGCGATCTGGCAGCGATGCCACGGTTGCACCCGTCGTCAGCTCGCATGAACAGGTTTGGCATCGTGTCATGGCCAACACTCACAGCATTGATGGCGTCGTAGTGGCCATTGATTCGTGCGGCCGGCCCGCCCATGTGGCGAATGTCCCACACCTTGACAACGCCATCCTCGCCTGTCGAGTATATTGGACAAGAGTCAGTCAAAGCCCGTCACCGAAACCCTTGGCTGACGACGCACCGCTCGTGGCGACCCAGTATGGGACAAACGGATTGAATTTGATGTCCAGAATGGGCGAGTCGTGGGCATGGGAGGCTCGCCAGATGATGGCAGACGCGCCAGACTGGGCCGACGGCGACGACGCCTCGGTCGAGCGGATGAGCCGCGAGTCCATCAGGTACAGGTGCGTGTCCAAGCCTGCGGTGGCCATCAGCGAGCCATACGGCGCGTGAGGGCTGAACGTCACACGGTTGAGCACGTCGGAGCTTGGCTGGATGGTGCCAACGACTTGCGATGTGGGCAGATCGTAAATGTATACGTGCTTGCTCTGGACAGCGGCGATCCGGCGGACGCCATCTGCCGTGCGCATGCCTGTCGGTGCAGCACCTGCTCGACCCGTGGTGGATCCCGCAGCGGTCGCGGGGAGGGCAGCCGGCTGAGATGGCTCAAACTCGACGTGCTTGATGCGGTGAGTTTGGATCATGACCCCTGGCGGCGAGAGTGCCGAAGTGGCCGTCAAAGTGCTCGAGTTGCCGATCATGCATTCGTGCACGTGCGTGAGACCCTTGCCCTTTTGGCCGAGCTCTCCTGGCTCGAGCTTGTAGACGTGCGCGACACCGTCGGGTCCAGCCGTCACCAGCTTGTCGCCGATGCTGGACAAATGGAACACGTTGCTGGGCAGACTGAAGGCAGACCGCACCTTGATGGGACACGCGACCATCAGCACAAACGCTTGACAAAGCACGGTGCAGGACCATGCAGAGGAGACTTACGACAAGCGAGTCTGGCGGAGGCTGGTAGGAGTAGTCTGGAGCAGCCAGCTTGTTGACAGCCGTGTTCTCGACAATGAACATGTTGTTTGTTTTGGCACCTGAGCCAATAGCCAGGAAGTTGGTGCCCTGTTGGAGCGAATGGGTCAGTTTCTGCGAGATCCGAGGCTAGCAGCTGTGTAGACATGCCTCGATCGGAGCAATGCATGTGCTCCACTTGGACGTGTCAGGCACGCTTGTCGTGTAAGTGTCCAGCAAGCGCTCGTGCCGGCTGTTTTGTTTGGTGATGCGTTCATGGTGTGCGTCGACACGAGCATGAGCAGCGTGGCCTGGACAGCGACACCACGCAGCCAGCAAGCACGCTGTTGAGCCATGGACATGCTTACCGCTTGGATGTCAGGACAAACGACTTGCGCCATGCATCTGAGAGGGTTATGGTGTTGGCTGCGACGGACGGCAGATGGGCAGGCAGCCGCGAGGAAAGCGACGTGAGGCCGTGGCTGTTTGGCTGCATGCCTGGCCTCATGGGCGACGCCTTGTCGCCTGCACCTGTTGCCATGCCGCCTCCGCCGACAAGCCCGCCGGCCATGAGAGGCGTTGGCTTTGAGCGAACTGGTGCTGCAGACATGTGCGTGTGTTGTTGTTGTTGGCAGGTACAACCGCGTTGAGGCCGATGACGCGTCAAAGGCTAAGGCAGTGACACGGCCGATAACGCCACGATAACATTTTGTCCGCAGGTTGCCTGTGCACCCAAGATCGATGGCCCAACCTCAAGTGCTCAGCCCCTGCTGCGTCGAAGGATACCTGTGGAGGGGCACTCCCCACGGCACAGAGTCGACGCTTGGCGGCCTGCCCACCTACGTCGCGCACCCGCCAAGCGGCGCTTCGACGGCAACCGCCGTCCTGTTCATCCACGACATCTTTGGCTGGAAGGCGGTCAACCCCAGACTGCTGTGCGACCGCATGGCGGCCATCTCGGGCCACTCGGTGTACATGCCCGACTTTTATGCCGGCGAGTGCGTCGGCACCCCTGGCAACCTGAAAGAGGACGCCATGGTCTTCCTTGGCCGCCATGGGATCGAGGCGGCGGGTTCCCGCATCGAGGCAGCGCTGACTGCACTGCGTGCCGCTGGCGTCCAGCGGATTGGAGCGGTCGGCTACTGCTGGGGCGGCCGCTACTCGCTGCGTCTCGGCAGGCACGAGCTGGTCCGTGCGGTCGTTGCCGCACACCCGTCTCTGGTCGATCCCGCCGCCGATGTCACTCCCACTCACGCAGCCACGCTGCTTGTGATGGCTGGCACGGACACTATGTTTGAGGGCGAGCGCAAGGCATCGGCCATTGCTGCCATCAAGGCTGCTGGCGTCGACCTTGAGGTTGCCGACTATCCGAGCACGAAGCACGGCTTTTCCGTCCGCGGCCCTGAGGACGAGGCCAACCTTGCTGCCCGCGACGATGCCTGTACCAAGACAGCCAAGTGGTTTGCCAAGCACATCTGATAACAATACGACTCATTCATTCATTCGTCCGTTCCTTTGTTCATTCCTTCATCAGTGCCGCTCATTTGGGCTGGCGAGGTACATGTGCAACATGGATCGTCGTCTCCACCACATAAAACGACACGTCGGTCATGTACGGATGCAGGCGTGTTGTGGCCAGCATCCGGCGTGGCTGGACTGTAGACCGGCCGGGCGGTGGATCGCCGATGCTCACACTGGACGACGAGCCGCCCATCAGTGCCGCAAACGCCTCGCAGCTTGTCTCGCCCCACAGATTACCCCAGAGCGCAATAAACTTGAGGCCCCAGTTGTCGTGCAGAGCTTCTGATATGGCAACGAGGCCCATGCTCGAAATCTTGTTGTAGTCAAGGTACAGCCTGTCCAGTGCAGTACCTGTCAGATCCCCCACTCAGCCACGCGCTTCACTAAACGCCCTTACTCTTTGAGCTTGCTGTTGGCGCGCAGGACCTGCGCAATGGCGTATGCTCCCTCGTCCTGGATGGCACAGCAGCTCAGGATCAGATTGTTGAGCGACGAATGCTTCGAGATCGCCTGGCAGAGCGCGACACCTCCGTCGCGGCTGATGCGGTTGCTGCTCATGCCCATTTTCAGTGTCAGTTTACATCAACCAAGCCAGCATTTAACTATCCTGACTGCCAAGACATGCCTGCTCAGGTTGAGCGTCTCAATGTTTTTGTTGGTCTGCAGTGCATTGGCAAGCAGATCGCACATGCTCCAGTCGGTGATGCCCAGCTTGGAAAAGTTGAGATCCTTGATGCCGTAGTTGAGCTGCATGGTCCGGGCAAAATGGGTCATCACGTCATTGACGAGTGTTTGCGACAGGTTGCCCGTGCTGAGCATGTTGTTGGAAATGTCCAGCTGCAGCACAGAGTTGTTGGACTGCAGCACCGTTGCGAATCCAATGAGTGCGGTTGCCGCAAGCCCGCAGTTGGACAGGCTCAAATGCGTGATGTTGTTGTTGACCTGTCCCCATCCGCAGTCAGCTGCTGCGGCTCCAAGCCAGACAACTCGTCTGCCGCTATCCATTCAGACTAGACTACCTGCAGCATCGATGCGATCGCCATGCCGCCCTCGTCGCCAATGACATTGTCGGAAAAGTCGAGATAGGTGATGTGCTCATTGTACGTCAGCGCCTTGGAAATGGCAACAGCGCCGTCTGCGGTGATGCTGTTGGATCGCAGGATCAGAACCTCGATGGATTGATCGTCCTGCAGCAGCACGCAACGCATTGTTAGCATGCCGTCGCATCGCCACGCACAGAGCGGATGCCTACGCACTTTGAGGATCTTTGCCAGAATGTGGGCTCCCTTGTTGCCAATCTCGTTGTAGCTCAGGTCGAGCTGCCGGACGAGCGACATACCTGCCATGGGCTGGATGATGGACTCGAGCGTATCGTCGTCGATGCGACGGAACTTGAGCTCCGGAATCGTGCCACACAGCTTGAGCATGTCGGGCAGCTCGCTTGGCACGCCAACACGGTCGTGATTGGGTCGCCACAGCGTCAGAAACGCGACGCGCTGCTCGCAGCCAGCCACACGGCAGGCACGCCACTCACCCAGAGTCAATGGCCTGCTCGAGCGTCTTCTTGACCGTCGACAGGACAGGCACCCGCTTCTTCTCGCACATGTTCACGTACTTGTCGAGAAAGTCGACCAGCGCCATCGGCCCCGACGCCATCTTTGCAGCCGAGCAGGTTGGATAGGCAAGGTCGCGATTTTCAATATTTTTTTTTTTTTGCCCACCGAACATCGGCACGCACGATGGACGGAGCGCTTGCAAACAAGGCGCATCGAGGCCGCCAGGCAGGCCCCAAGGCCGAGAAGAAGAACAAGTTTGCAAAGAACGCCGAGCGCAACAACCCACGGGCAAGTGCCGCCCGCATCTCGCTGCCGCTTTGTCCCGTTCCGGCTGCTGCGCTGCGTTGCGTTGCGTTGCGCTGAGTGTCTGCCGCCGCGAGATGGAGCCATTCGCCTGCACGAACGGCCGTCGACAGCAACGCCAGGCCCAGTCCGCGGCAGACGCTTCAGCAGCCGAGCCAGTGCCGTGCCGTACCGTGCTCTCCTGCTGCTGCTCAGTGCAGTGATGCCCATCGTGGCCAGTGGTGCTGACGCTGTCCAACGACCGCCAACAGGCATTCGCTCCAACGTCTGGCCGCAATGCCGAGAAAAACGCTCGCCGGAACCTCGACAAGGAGCAGAAGAAGCTGCATGTGCCGCTCGTCGATCGCAGCCCGCTGCAGGCACCGCCCATCATCATTGCCGTCGTCGGCCCGCCAAAGGTGCGTCTGTGCTCCAAGCGGCCTTGGGCTTGCTGGCAGCGATCTGTGGACTGACGCAGATCGCACTGCGCTGGCTGGAAACCTGCAGACGGGCAAGACGACGCTCATCAAGTCGCTCATCAAGCGGTACTCGAAGCATTCGCTGGGCGAGATCCACGGCCCTGTCACTGTTGTCAGTGGTGCGTCTGCCCGCTGATGGTTGTCATGCCATCCCATGCACTGCATTGGTCCAGTGGACTGACTTGCGTCTTGCTGGCATCGCATTGCATTGCAGGAAAGGCTCGTCGTCTGACATTCATCGAGTGCAACAACGACCTCAACTCCATGATCGACATTGGCAAGATTGCCGACCTTGTTCTGCTGCTGATCGACGCAAGCTACGGCTTTGAGATGGTGCGTCTCGTGTCTTCTTGTTGCTGCCATTTCTTCGCCAGATGCTGCATGGTGGCACGATGCTCACGCCAGCCCGCTTTGCAGGAGACCTTTGAGTTCCTCAACGTCCTCCAGGTCCACGGTTTCCCGCGTGTCATGGGCGTGCTGACCCATCTGGACAAGTTCAAGGACAACAAGCGCATGCGCAAAGTCAAGAAGCGTCTGAAGCAGCGTTTCTGGACAGAGATCTACCAAGGCGCCAAGCTCTTTTACCTCTCCGGTGTCATCAACGGCCGCTATCCCAAGACGGAGATCCTCAACCTGTCGCGGTTCATCTCGGTCATGAAGTTCCGCCCTCTCATTTGGAGAAACACGCATCCGTACATGCTGGCGGATCGTATGGAAGACATTACCGATCCCGAGATGGTGCGCCAGGACCCAAAGTGTGATCGGTCCATCACACTCTACGGATTCCTGCGTGGCACGAACCTCAAGAAGGGCTCCAAGGTAGTTTGTGGCCGTCTTTGCTTCAACGCGGCTTTGCTGTATGCTTACCCCGAGATACAACAACTTGGCGTGCAGGTCCACATCCCCGGTGTTGGCGATCAGTCCATCTCGTCCATCAGCATCCTTGAAGATCCGTGCCCGATCCCTGATAAGGTGCGCAAGCGCCTAACGGACAAGCACAAGCTCATCTACGCACCCATGAGTGATGTCGGTGGCATTCTGTACGACAAGGATGCCGTCTACATCAACGTGCCGGGAAACTATTCCCGACCCAACGACGAGGAGGCTGGCGAATACGGTGCGTTTGTGGCATTGTGTTGTGTGTTTTTGCCGTGCCAAGCGGTGGCTGACTCTGCTTGATGTGCAATAACACAGCCGGTGTGGGCGAGCAGATGGTGATGCATCTGCAAGGCGCTTCGTCGACCATTGCCGACCAGGTCCAGGCCAGTCAGATGCGTATCTTTAATGCATCCAAGCTCGTCTTGGCCAGTGATGCCGAGGGCGTTCTCAGAACCCAGGCCGAGTCGGACGATGACGACGACGATGAGGATGACGACGAGGCTGGTGCCCAAGTCGATGACGATGAGGATGACGAGGACGATGAAGACGACGATGAGGATGAGGACGAGGACAACGAGGATGCTGATGCTGTTGATCCCTTTAACCGTCGGCGGAGACGCGTTGCTCGCGGTCTGTACCAGGCCAAGGGCGGCGACGACGATGATGATGGCCAGCCGGCATCCATTCCCTACGCCGAGAGTGACAGCGACCTTGGCGACGAGGACGAGAACGAGGACCGCGCTGATCGCGGCCATGACGACGAGGGCTTTGGCGAAGAAGAGGACGAAGACGAAGGCGACGAAGGCGAGGATGGTGATGAGGGCGGCATCGACGTGGAGCTCGACGGATCACTGCGCTGGAAGAGCAACATGGAGGCCAAGGCGGCAGCCAATTTCAGCGGCCGGCAGCGCATTGTTCTGTCCGACTACGTGTACAACCCGGAAAAGTACGGCGACGAGGCATACAGTCTGTTTGGCGCCAACGGTGCACCTGGTCTGTCCCGGCCCAAGGCAGCCGAGCTCACCGAGGACGGCTTGTTTGCAATCAAGCGTCGCGTGGAGCCAGCTGCGCGTCGCTCGCTTCTGTTTGTCGACACGGCCAAGGTCGAGGTTGAGCCGTCTGCACTTGATGTGTGGGCAGACGACGAGTTCCTCGAGAGCCTGCGCAGCCGCTTTGTGACTGGCAAGCGGTCGAACGCGGCTGCCAACGGCGGAGACGGCGAAGGCGAGGAGGGCGATGCCGACATGATGGTTGACGACGGCGACGACGAAGTCTATGGCGACTTTGAGGATCTGGAGAACCCCGAGGCGTCGCAGTCGGCCAAGGCTGGTGCAAAGAGCAAGGGCAAGCCGGCTGGTGACGATGACGAGGAGGAGGGCGGTGACGAAGAGGACGAAGACGACGAGGGCGGCGACGGCGTTGCCAAGGAGCGCGATGCCAATGCACGCAAGAAGGAGGAGCTCCGGAAAAAGTTTGACGAGGAGTACGACGAGGAGGAGGGCGAGGACGGCGGCAACTTTTACGAGAATGCCAAGGAGGAGATGGCGAGGCAGCAGCAGATCAACCGGACCGAGTTTGAGGACGAGGATCCCGAGATGCGTGCTCAGATTGAGGGATACCGCGCTGGCACGTACGTGCGCATTGTGCTCGACAACATGCCGTGCGAGTTCTCAGTCAACTTCAACTCGGACTACCCAGTCATTGTGGGCGGCCTGCTGCCGACGGAGCAGACGTTTGGCTTTGTGCAGGTAAGCATGGGCTGGACTGGCTTTGATCGTTGTGGCAGATGCCGGCTGCTCACAGCCTACTCTGCCACGGCTCGCTTGGTGATTGCTGCAGGTTCGCATCAAGAAACACCGTTGGTACAAGCGCATTCTCAAGACCAACGACCCGCTCATCTTCTCGCTCGGCTGGCGGCGTTTCCAGACGATTCCTCTGTACTCGATCAACACGGACCCGACGCGCAACCGCATGCTCAAGTACACGCCCGAGCACATGCACTGTCTGGCGACGTTCTACGGCCCCGTCACGCCGCAGAACACGGGCTTCTGCTGTCTGCAGAGCGTTGCAGACAAGAGCGCCGATTTCCGCATCAGCGCGACTGGCGTCGTGCTTGACATTGACCGATCGACCGAGGTGGTCAAGAAGCTCAAGCTGACGGGCACGCCCATGAAGGTGTTCAAGAACACGGCCTTTGTCAAGGACATGTTCAACTCGTCGCTCGAAGTCGCCAAGTTTGAAGGCGCGAGCATCCGCACGGTCAGTGGCATCCGTGGCCAGGTCAAAAAGGCGCTGCAGAAACCCGAGGGCGCGTTCCGTGCCACGTTCGAGGACAAGGTGCTTGCATCGGACATTATCTTCTTGCGTGCCTGGTACCCGGTCAAGCCCAAAAAGTTCTACAACCCGGTGACGTCGCTGCTGCTGTCGAACAAGATTGGCTGGCGCGGCATGCGCACGACGGGCATGCTCCGCAAGGAGGAGGGCGTGCGTCTGCAGCAGAACCAGGACTCGTTCTACAAGCCCATCGAGCGCCAGGAGCGCCGGTTCAACCGTCTCAAGGTGCCCAAGTCCCTGCAGGCCAACCTGCCGTTCGCGTCCAAGCCCAAGCTGCTCAGCAAGCAGAAGAAGCCCACGCTCATGCAGCGCCGCGCCGTGGTCATGGAGCCGCACGAGCGCAAGATTGCGACGCTTATCCAGACGATCAACACGATCAAGAACGACAAGGCCCAGAAGCGCAAGGAGAAGACCAAGGAGAAGCGTGCCGAGTACAACAAGAAGAAGGCCAAGGTGGCTGAGATGGACAAGAAGATGGGTGCCGAGCGGTCCAAGGAGTTCTTCCGCGAGATGGGCAAGAAGCGTGCGCGCGACGAGGCGGCGGCGTCGCGGTCGTCTGGCGGATCGCGCAGCAAGAAGCAGCGTGGCTCTGACGACTAGAAGGCCGTGTCTTGCTCTGCCTGCTTGCCTTTTTTTCTTTTGTTCTGCGGCCGGCGATGCCAACCTCCCGTCCTTCTTCTTTCTCCCCAAATCCAATTCATTTTATCCCTGCTTGTTTCTTCTATGGCAATGGGCCGGGTGGCCCGACTGCTGGTGCTGCTGTTGACGCCGACGGTTGCGGCACGCGTGCATGTGCAAGAACAACGACTGGTTTGCCTGCATCCCGTGCAACACAGATACGCTGCGATGCAGCGCGATCCACCAGCGCGTCACCATGAGCCGCCTCGTCGTCCATCCAGATCATCTGGATGACGCCCGACTCGACAAACACGAGCACGATCCCAACGAGCAAGATCACGCTCATAATCTTGGGCTCGCGCTTGTTCGTCTCAAACACCTCGCGGTAGTACCTGATGCGCTCCAGCCGGTTGCGTCGCTTCTCTTCGGCAGGGCCATAGTGGCTGCTCTCGTGCTCCTCGAAATCAAAGATGGGGCGAGCGCCGCCGGGTCCACCGGGTCCGCCTGCCGTGCCCATGCCCATGCCTCCCGCAGGGCGGCGGTACTGCACCCAGTCGTCTGGCCGGATATTCGCGCGGCGCCGGCGTGCACCGGCATAGTGCGGGCCAGAGCGCGATGCGCCGCCGCCGGGGCCGTCGGCCGGGCCGTACGGCGACGCGCCATGCAGCGACGTGTCGCTGAGCTCGCGGTCGTACTCGCGGCGTTTGACGTCGTTGCCGAGCACCGAGTAGGCCTCGTTGATCTCGAGGAACTTGGCATGAGCGGCTTCGTCACCAGGGTTCTTGTCTGGATGGTATCTGTCACGGGCTGTGTGAGTGTGTGGGATCGGCGGTGCATGCAGGCATGCGTGCGGTCGTGCGAGGTGCTTACTGCATCGAGAGATCGTAGAAGCGGGCCTTGACCTCTTTCTTGTCAGAGGATGTGCGCACGCCCAGCACATCGTACAGCGTCTTGTTGCGGGCTTCGGCGAGCAGCGGCCGTGACGTTGACAAGAAGCGCTGGTGGGCGGCTGCTATCGGTGTCGTGTGGGCAGACAGCGCTGCTGCAAACATGCAGCGCTGTGGCTGCAACAAGGCTGCGCACCGTATCATCCTGTGGCTGGCACGCTGCGACCTGCAGCAGCTGTGTCAGTGCGGCGTGGTCGTCTTGATGGAGGCGGCTTGCTCTTACTTTTGTTGTCGAAACCAACTACAAGTCAGTCAGAAAGTGTCCACTTTGGTGTTGGCTGACCGACTGACCGACTGGCTGACTGGCCAACTGGCGCTGCGACAGAAGTCATGACTGCGACAACCGACCTCACGCAGACTCAGGCAGAAGCCACCAAGGGCAAGGAGCTGCTCAAGGCAAAGGCCGGCAAGCCCGTTGCTGCTGCTGACGCTGCGGCTGTTCCGGATGTCGAGAACGACGGCAGCGACGACGATGCCGACGATGCCGACGACGGAGTGGACGCCAACGGCGACGAAGCGGCCGCCAAGAAGAAGAAGAAGAAGAACAACAAGAAGAAGAAGAAGAAGGCGCCGGCTGCCGGTGAGTGCCTGCCTGCCGCTGCCTGCCGCTGCGTGTGCACCTTGCGTGGCATTCGCCTGCATGCGGCGTGGGCTGCCTGGCTGACACGCACACTGCATTGGTGCGTCATGGGAACAGACGGCGATGCGCCTGCTGCGACTGCGGCCGCGGCTGCCCCTTTGGCCGCCAAGCCCAAGCCCAAGCTCAAGCCGTTCTCGCGCAACGGCCTCACGCAGACATCCCCGCCGTCCATCCCGGTGGCCAAGTTCTTCCCCAACGGCGACTTTCCCGAGGGCGAGATCCAGCACTACAAGGACGAGTGAGCCGATCGTGTGCCCTGCGATGGCCATTCAACGGCACCGGCGTCGCATGCAAAGACTGACTGCGTTCCCTTGCTATCTCACTCTCTCTCTTTCTGTCTTGTGGCAGCAACCTGTGGCGGACGACCAGCGAGGAGAAGCGCGCGCTCGAGCGTCTGCAGTCTGATCTCTACAGCGATGTGCGCCAGGCGGCCGAGGTGCATCGCCAGGTGCGCTCGTATGCCCAGCGAACCATCAAGCCCGGCATGACCATGATCGAGATCTGCGAGATGATCGAGAACGGCACTCGCACTCTGATCCAGGAGCGCGGTCTGGACGCAGGTCCGTTTGGTCGTTGCCAACGCTCGACAGGTGGCTTGTGTCTGCAGAAACTGACTCGAGGCGGCCCATTGTGCGTATGCAGGCATTGCGTTCCCGACGGGCTGCTCGCTCAACCACGTTGCTGCCCACTACACGCCCAATGCCGGCGACCCGACGGTCCTGCAGTACGGCGATGTCATGAAGATTGACTTTGGCACGCACATTGGCGGCCGCATCATCGACTGCGCGTTCACGCTCGCGTTCGACCCCAAGTACGACCCGCTTCTCGAGGCCGTCAAGGCATCGACCAACACAGGTCTCCGCGAGGCTGGCATTGATGTGCGTCTGTCTGATATCGGCGCCGCTGTGCAGGAGGTCATGGAGTCGTACGAGATTGAACTCGACGGCAAGACGTACCAGGGTAAGGGTCTGGCGCTTGTGACCCCAGTCTAGAACTCGACTGACGTTTGTGGATGGTTCTGTGGCCTGCGGCCGGTGGTGGCATGACAGTCAAGCCCATTCGCAACCTCAACGGCCACTCGATCAACCCCTACCAGATCCACGGCGGCAAGACTGTGCCCATTGTCAACAACGGCGACAACACCAAGATGGAGGTTTGTGTTGCATGGCGCTCCATGCAAGGCACGAGCCGCGCGCACTGACTGGATGCGCATGTCTGCAGGAGGGCGAGTTTTATGCCATCGAGACGTTCGGCAGCACAGGCAGGGCATATGTCGTCGAAGACATGGAGTGCAGCCATTACATGAAGGAATTCAATGCCCCGCACGTCCCGCTCCGGTAAGACACGATAGGCCATGGTTGGGTTTCACGTGTCAGGTGCCTGCCAGATGCCCGCCAGATGCGTGTGTTTGACCGCGTGCGGCTTGGAGATCTGACATTGTGCTCTGTGCACACTCCAGCCTTCCGCGCGCCAAGCAGCTGCTGAACACGATCAACAAGAACTTTGGAACGCTCGCATTCTGCCGCCGCTACCTGGACCGTATCGGCGAGACCAAGTACTCGCTGGCGCTCAAGAGCCTTGTGGACAACGGCATTGTCAACCCGTACCCACCGCTTGTGGACATCAAGGGCTCGTACACTGCGCAGTACGAGCACACGTTTGTGCTGCGTCCCACGTGCAAGGAGATTCTGTCTCGAGGCGACGACTACTGAGCGCCGTCTGCTGGATGGCCTGCTGGATGGCGTGACGTGCACATCGAATAAAGGACTTGCATCGGGCGTGGCGAGACCCTTGCTGTGACGCTGGCCAGGGCGACCCTGTCTTATTTCCGCGGATCTGCAGCGCGGCTGGGGGTCGGTGCATGAGTCAGAGCTGCGCAGTCTCCGCCGGATCGGCTGCCGCACGTTGGTGCCATCTGACCGCCATCTGACAGCCGCCCGACAGCCGCCCGACAGCGTGCTTTGCAGCATTGGCTCGGGCGGCGATTCGCATGATGTGATGCCAGCGATGCCAGCGATGCCGCCTGCTGTCTCGGCTGCTCCGCCTTGCCACGATCCCTTAAAAAAGTGTCTTGGCCCTTCTGCTTCTTGCCACAGCAACAATCGGCATGCACAGCACAGCAACTACCGCAACGACCGCCGTCGCACAGCAGTGCACAACCGCATCTGGCGCAGCAGACCGCTGGGCCCGCCCGTCCAAGAACCCCGCACGCAGCGCACGACGCACCGAGCACCTGCTGACGCTGTCCATCGACCAGCTCGCCGACCTCGTGCACACCCTCTCGCTGCCCTCGCCCTCGTCGTCGCTGCCCTCATCGCTGCCCTCGCCATCGCCCTCGTTGTCGATGTCGTCGTCGCGCGGCATGGCTGTGCCACGCTCGCTGGCGACTGTCGCCCAAGCACCGCCTGCTGATGCCTGCACAGACGCCGACCTCCTCACCGCACACACCGACACGCCCGGCGGGCTTGACAGCGGCAGCGGCAGCGACGCCGACCTCGACTCGTTCAAGTCTGCCAGCACCTGGACTGCGCTGGATGCCTCGGCCGATGATGGCGGTGATCCTGACGGCGGTGATTTCGACGGCGCATTCATTCAAGCTGAGCTGGACGCATACGGCTGGAGCGACGACGACGACGACATCAGCGACGAGGACGACGACGACGACAGCGCCATGGACTTTGGCGATATCCTGGACACCTACACGGTGGGCCAGGCGGGCAGCGCGTACGGCACGGACGGCAGCTACGACGATCAGGGGGTGGAGACGGACGCCGGCGCGCTGCTGTCGCTGTACAGGCGGCTGGAGGATGCCGGGCTGTCGTCGGACAAGGCGGCCGTGGTGCAGGACCTGTTTGCACGGCCAGGGCCGTCTGCCGAGCATCGCGACTTGATCACGCAGGTGCTGATGCATCCGAGCGCCGGCGCCGGCGGCGGTGCACACCCGCAGCCGAGGCGACCGCTGCCGAGACCGCCCAGGCCGGCCGTGTATCGACTGGGCAGGCGGCTGTCGGTCATCTTCGAGGCGTCCGAGTCGAGCGTGTCGCTGCATCTCATGGCGAATGCCGACGACGACGAGGACGCTGGCGAGACGCAGCAGCAGCAGCAGATGTGCCGTCCACCAGCAAGCACCGAGCCGAGCACTTTCCCGCGCGTCTCGTCTACTGCTACTGCTGCTACTGCTGCTACCGCCGCGAGTGCACCGCCAAATGGCCCACGCCGCCACAGTCTGCAGGCACAGGACCCGGCGACCATGTCGATCCTCGCTCGCTCTGGCTCAGACCCGCACGCAGCACCGCAGCCGCAGCATGTCGACCCCGTGTCGCTGTCCGACACCGAGGCAGCCGTCCACAACACGTGGCCGTCGTCCAACAGAAGCCGCCGCGCCAAGAAGCCTCATGCTCCTCACGCTCGCGCCGCCGCCGCCGACAACGCCAACGCTAACGCCGACACCAACGCGTCCGACAGCCACGCCAAGGCGGCCAAGTCCAGCAAGCGCAAGGCAGCCAAGGCCGCGCTCAAGCAGCTGCTCCTCCGCACGGCAGGCGCATTCGAAGTGCGCCACAAGGGTGCGCGCAAGACATCGGCAGACTCGGGCGTCTCGCTGTCGCCCACGCTGCCGTGCTCGGCCCCGCACCGCACGCCGCTCGATCTGCCGCTATACCCCGTGTCGCCCGGCCACCTGCCCGACGAATCGCCAGCGCCGCAGTCGCTCTCTGCTGGCATGCCGCCGGCGAGTCTGCCCGTGCGGCCCGCCAAGCCGGTCGTCGCTGCCGTGGACTCGCGCCGCGTGTACGTGAGCTGAATACCGCGTCTCGCGTGGTGCTCTTCGCCCGCCATCCCTCCCTCGCTCCTCTTTCTGTTTCCACTGTCTATTTTGATCCATTGCCTGTACTTGTCACTCAACCAGCCATCCATCCATCCATCCATCCATCCATCCATCCATCCATCCATCCATCCATCCATCCATCCATCCATCCATCCATCCATCCATCCATCCATCCATCCATCCACATGCCCAACCAGCATCTGCTATGTATGAACACCTTTAGCCATTCAACCATTCAATCCATCCTTTGTTGCTTTGTCGCCTCAGTCACGCGGGAGTGACTCGAAACGTCGGCTGGCCACCCGCACCGCCCGCACCTCCCGCACCACCGAGCAGCTCGCCGCCGTTCAGCACACGCACCGGCAACGTCACCGCCTCATACCGCACACCAAGCTCATCCAAATGGCGTTTGAGCGCATACATGAACGCGTTACGCCTGGCCCAGCGCTTGCCGCCGTCCTGCCAATTGCCCTTGTACTTGATGCCGATATTGCACTTGAGGCGGTTGAGGTTGTCAAACTCGGCAATCGACAGGTCGCACGCCGGGTTGTAGTCGCGCGACTGCGACTTGACAAACGCGAGCATGCGTGCCTGCAGCTCGTGGATGGTCTCCTCAGGCGTGTGGAAATCCATGTGCACTTCGATGCTCTCGCTCTGGTCGCCTGAGCGTCGGATGTTGTGGATAAACTTTTGGATGAGCGCGGCTGGTGGTGGCGGTGTGTTAGCACGCGTTTTTGGTTCGGTTGGGTCATGCTGACAGGGGGCCGGCTGTGCGATACGGGTGATGGAGAGACGGGAAGATGAGCAGCACCGTACCGTTGGGTGCATAGACCTTCTGGCCATCGTTGCGTTCGAGCACGGTCGTCAGTAGATTGATTTCGAGCACCTTGTAGCCCTGTCCATCGACAATGATGCGGTCGCCCGTGTCGTAGGGGTGCGTCACAAACAGAAACACGATGCACTCAAAGCCCGTCTTGGCCGAGCCGCCAAACACAAAGCTGAGGGCAACGAGAATGGTCGTAAAGGGCAGGACGGCGGTGAGGGGGATGCCGTAGATGGGCAGCGACAGGAAGCACGTGATGACGATCGACACGCCGTAGAGGACTTGGTTGAGACAGCCGAGGGCTTGCGAGAGGTCGCGCAGGGACGAGAAGAGGTTGTGACGCTCGCGGTAGATGCGCACGACGGCCTGCTTCATTTCCTTTTCCGAGAGCGTGCCGTTGCCGTCCTTGTCAAAGAACTCGAACGCGTCCTTGGCCGTCTGCTCGTCTTGAAAGTACCTGTGTCGCACGGAACATGGCCGTCAGTTGGCGCGACCAGTCGCCATGCATGCAGGCGTGCAAGAGAGGCATGGCCACGTACGGCGAAAATGACGAGATGCTCAGCTCTTGCTGTGGTGTGCCGCCCAGTGCTGCAAACAGCTTGCGGCCAAGCTTGACGGCCTGCTTCTCGCTCACATCCAGCTTTTTGATCTTCTTGGCGTACTTGGATCCGCCAATCATGACACGCGATGGTGGCTGTGTTGGTTCGCTCAATGCAGCTCGCCGCTTGGCCGCGGCTGCGATAGAGGCAGTGTCGCCACCGGGCGAATGCGGCGAGGACGCTGACGCCCTGGCCTGATCAGCAGACCCTGCACTCGGTGCCGCGGTGCCAGCAGTCGGAGTAGCGCGGCTTTTGCGATGAAAGAGACTGGTGACCGACATCCCACGAAGGGTCGGAGGCGCTGCTGGCCGCGTGGCTGGGCTGTCGGGTGATGCGTGCCGTTGCGCCATTCCCGTTGCCGAGTCGGGCGAGAGCTTGCTGCCGGCTGTGGTTGCCGTCGTTGCCGTTGTTGCCGTTGCAGGGCTTGAACTGAGCGCCACGCCAGAAACGGCGTTGCCTGTCGCCGACGGGTCTGATCGCGTGTCGTCATACGGATGCGTGACGGACACCACGACGTCATAACTGCGGGCTTGGCTCTGCACAAAGCGACGTCAGTCTGTAAGAAGATCCCTGTAAACCCCAGCTGCCCGATGCCCCATACCTGAACAGGCGGGGATGCTACCAATGGAAAGTCCAGCCCAGGCGATGTGAGCCGAGTTGGAGATCCGCTCAGCGGTGGCAAGCGGGCAGAGGACGGCGACAGGCTCTTGCCGGCATCGGTGTCGGTCGGGCTGCTGCCAACACTCGCGTTGGTGGTTCCGCTGCTCACCAAGCTGGCGGTCGTGTTGTTGGTCACGGTGCCGCTGCTGTTTGCCAGATTGACGAGGTTCGGGTTGCTGGCACGCAGCCAGCTAGGCGTTGCTTTGCGATCGCGGCCCATCTCGAGCGAGTCGCCCGTGCTGGGATTGGTCTTGATGGACTTGCTCAGACGGTCGAGTGCGCGGACGGCCCGCTTGGACTCCTTGATGCGGTCTTCATACGCGACTCGGTGGAAGTTGATGGCTGGCCATGCGTGGTGGCGCAGTTCAAGGAGCGTCATTCAGAGCGTACCGCCTGGATAGAGATGCAATGCATGTGTGCACTTACCGATGTACTGGACCGTCAGACGCTGGATAAACAGGCAGATGCTCAAGACGAGCAGCATGCACAGCACACGGAACACGCCGTACCACATGTCGACAATGCCCATCTGCGGGAAGATGATGGCGAATGCAATGACCGAGAAGATGAAAAAGAGGGCTTGCGCAATCCACACGCGGATGGCCGTGATAAACTGGTGCATTCCCCAGTCAATGCCGCTGCAAGGCGAGGCGACAACAAGAGAGGAAACAGCCTGCTCACCTCGAGCCTGGTGCGGACGGATTCGGGAAACTCTCTGTAGAACCACTTGCAGAACTTTTCAATGGTCATGGGCACCGCACCGACCGTGAACCACGCCACCACTGCGATATCCCAGGAGACTGTCAGCCAGAACGACCTGTGCGCGTCCATTGCATCAGTCCGTCCACGTCCACATCCACATGCACAGTATCGTCCCACCACAAACGATGCAACCAGATGCACGCATGTATGGTTACCATCGCACTAGTTGGTGGTAGACGGACAGCTGGCCGCCAGCCAGCAGGTCGCCGTACTCGAACGTGACCAGGTCAGGCAGGTACCGGCGATCCAGCGCGACAAACACAGCCGCCGGACAGAACAGCACCGACGAGCCCGCAAAGAGCAGCATCGTCAGCCGGAGCCACGGCGGCAGCACCTGGAACCACAGGCACATGATCCGCGGGTCCTCGTTGTCGTCGGCCGGCCCTGCGTCGTCGGCACCGGCTTGGGCACCGGCAGGCGATCCCACAACGCCAGCACCACCACCAGCACCACCACCAGCACCAGCACCGCCAGGACTCGTGGTCGTGGCGCCAGTGAATTGCGGCCGGTCGGGCGACGGAGGGTCGTCGTCTTCGAGGAACGCGTCGTCCGTGTCGTCGCCCGAGTCGACCGCGGGCGGCTTGGACGGCTTGGGCGGCTGAGCAGGTTTGGTCATAAACTCGAACAGATTGCGCTTGACGCCTGTGCTTGTGGCGCGGGTCCCCTCTGGCGCGGGCTGTTGGGGGGCAGGCGACAAGGGTGGCTTTGAGCTGGCAACGGTGAAGCCTTTGTACGTGTGTCGGCGTTCAAGGAACTTGCGCTGGTGAGGGAACGGCTGGTCTTGCTCGTCCTCCTTCCGCTGCTGGCTGTCGCGGTCGGCATTCGTGGCGCTGTTGGTGTTGGTGGCGCTGTTGGCGTTGTTTGTCGCGGATGGAAACGCCTCGAGGTGGTCTGTTGACTGTTGTTGCGGCGGGGGTTGTTGCTGCTTCTTGGACGTGTCTTTGAGAAGGCCAAACCCCCGACGGGCCTTGACAGTGTTGGCAACGACTTCGGGTGGCGACGACGGCACACGGGACTCGGAGGCAAGCGTATCGACCGACAGAGCCAGTAGGGCCTTTTGGGATTGCGACAGGATGCCATGACGGCCATGCGTTGTGTCCGTGGACGATGCGCCACCCTGCTGCTGCTGCTGCTGCTGCTGCTGCTGTTGCTCTGGGGGTTTCGATGGTTGATATTGGCTCATGTGATGCGTGGTAAAGGCAGACAATCGCGTCCGTTTTGTTTGCATTTGATGGCTCAGACGCGCAATGCCAGACCCCAGATCCAGCGATTTCTGGCATTGTTGTTGTTGTTGCGTTGTCCTCTGGCGGTCCGCCACGCTGGCTGCTGACAAAGTCCGACTTGGCTTGTCGAGATGCCTGCCAGGCGACAGGCACCTCCAATAGAGGCCATGGATGAGATGATCATGAACGAACAACTGTTTACTGAAAAACGATAAAGAGAGAGAAAAGATCTAGGATGGACAGATTAGACCTGCTTCTTAAAGTGCTTGGCGATGGCTTCGGGGGTCATGCGCTTGGTGCGGGCCTTGAGGAAGTCCATGACCTCCTCCTCGGACATCTTGGGCTCGCCAATCTGGACAAAGTGGCGGGCCATGGTCTTGTAGTCCTTGATCATGAGCAGGCACCAGATGCCATGGAAGTCAATGTCCTTGAAGACAATGACGGTCTGCTCGCGGTACTTTTCCGCCGAGTCGACAAAGTGCTGGGGGTGCTCTTCCCAGCGACGGAGCGGGTTGAGGTGGTGCGAGGTGTGGTAGCCGTCGTTGAAGCAGTTTGTGTTGTAGAACGACTGCAGACAGGTGATTGCAGTCTTGTAGTCGTTGGTGGGGTCGGTGGGCTCGACAAAGGCGTGCTGGGCCCAGTTGCCGGACATCATGCCGTAGCGGGCCAGGTTGAAGGGCACGAACCAGGCGGCAATGACACCGGCGGCGTTGTTGGGGCACAGCCAGAAGAATGAAGCGTAAAAGACAAGGGTGCCAATCTCGCCAAAGAAGGCGTTGAAGGCCCAGACGTACTTGCCCTTGCGGACAAAGTAGAGGGGCAGCTCGACGACGATGAGCAGGAAGAAGCGGAGGTAGTAGATGAGGAAGTGGAGGGCGTTGTCGCGGTCGTACCAGATGGTCGAGGACAGATCGTCGGGGTTGTTGTCCTCGACGTGGTGGTGCTTGACGTGGTGGTAGTAGAAGGTGTTCCAGGTCTCGCCAAAGAAGGGCGAGAGCACGACGTGGACAACGTGGTCGAGCCACGGGTGGTTGGGCGAGGCGATCTTGCGGTGGCACAGACAGTGCAGCATCAGGATGAAGGGGGCGGTGAAGACGGCCAGGGCGATGGTGTGGGCGATGGCGTGGATCCACGAGAAGCGGATGAGCAGGCCGATGGTCGAGGGCACGATGGTGACAAAGTAGAAGAGCATGTAGGTCACGAAGATGATGTCGCGCGGATCGGCGACCAGCGTGGCGGCCCAGGAGCGGTATGCGCGCACCAGCGGCATGAGGGCGGCGGGGATGTCTGCGGTGGCGAACCAGCCAAAGATGCGCAGGTCGTCGTCGAGGGCCACGTCTTGCTTGGCAATGCGCTTGGAGGCGGCGGGAGCGGGCGCGGGAGCATCGGGAGCATTGGATGCGGCAGGTGCGGGGGCACTCTTTGCGCCACTCTTTGCCTGCAGGGCCTTTGCGGCGAGCACGGCGTTCAAGGTCGGCAGGACCTCTGCGTCGGTGAGGATGGGGGCCATGGGCGGTGTGCGGAGCCTGTGCGGTGGGTGGGGATTGGTTGGTTGTGGTTGTGGTGTGAGGGTTGTGTTGGTTGGGTCAGACGGGGCAAGGCAACAAGACCACCACCAGACAACAACAACAACAAGACTGGGCAACAGGACTGGGCAGCAGCAGCCACAGCAGCAACTCACTTTGCGTCAGTCGGTGTCAGTGCAGCGAATTCGATGATTTGTGCAATCGTTCAACGCCGTTGTGGAAATTTTGTGCGTGTGTGAGTGTTTGGGCATCGGCACGCTCGAGGCACCGACGCTTCCGTGGTGATCGCCGCCGCTGTGCACGGCACTCCATGGCACACTTGGCGACACACTCCATGGCACACTCGGCGACACACTCGGCGACACACTCGGCCACGACGCTGTGCGACTGCAGCCACGCAGCCCAGCAGTGCCGCACACGGACACGCTGGATCACGCAGGATCACGCAGACACCAGCAAGACACGCAGATACGGCACACCCTCCCCCATGATCACGCAGGATCACGCAGACTGATACCAGCAAGACCCGCTGGATCGGTTGAACCGCCACGAGAAAATTTCCTCGCTTCTCCTCTTGCAGCAAATGGCCGCCTGCGATCCTCCCATCTGCACACGCACCGGCAGCACCGGCAGCACAACCACCAACACCAGCACAACCAACACAACCACCACAACCAACACAACCACCACAACCACCACACTCAGCCCTGCCGATGACATTGCGCTGCTCCGGCTCGAAGTCGCTGCTCTGCGCGGCTCCGTCGGCGACCTGCAGGCCCTGACGGCGTCGCTCGCTGCCGGCCTCGATGCCCACTCGGCCGCCATCCAGGACCTGCGACAGATGCACACTGCGTGAGTCCCCTCTGTTCAGCTCCCCTCAGCCCTGCTTGGCCCCCCGGCTGCCTTGGACTGCCAATGCACCGCCCCGTCCCGTACCGCTCAGCCAGCCAGCCAGCCAGCCAGCCCGGCCCCGCTGGTGCACCAGCGCTCATCGTCCTGCCACTGCCCCGCTGTGCTGCCCCGCTGTGCTGCTGCCCCGCCGACGCTCGTGGCCAGCGGCCTCTCCCGCTTCTCCCGCCCCTCCCGCTTCTCCCGCCCCTCCCGTCAAAGCGGCCGCTCCCTTCTTCCTGCCCACTGCTGTGCGCCGCTGTGCACCACGCCGCCCAAATCCCCCTTCCTGCCCTACATACCGAGTCTCTCCCGCCCGCCTGCCTGCCTACCTGCTGCCTTCCATACTGCCATACTGCCCGTCTACCTGCCCTCTCGCCCACACGCCCACACGCCCGCCTCCCAAGCCGCCTCACTGTCCACCGGCCCTCCTGCTTGCCCCGCTTTTCCGTCTTTCCCGCCCTCGGGTGCACCGCATCGGCCTCCCCCTCTCCCCTCCTCCCCTCCCCACATCCCATCCTCCCTTCATCGATCTGCCCGAACAGACCAGCCGCCCCAGCTCGACTGACGCCCTCTTGCTCGCTTGCTCGCTTGCTCGCTTGCTTGCTCGCTTCGACAGGCACCTCAAGGCTGCCCTTGGTGCACCACCCTCGGCCTCTGCCGCTGCATCAACAGCATCGCCAGCAGCCACATCCCCAGCAGCCGTCGCCGTCGGCGCCTGTGACGTGGCATCCTCCCCGCTGACTGCCCTGCTGGCCCTCGCAGATGACCCGACTCAGCCGCCGCCGCTGACCGACAGAATCGCAAAGCAGCTGCACCAGCTCAACCAGCCCGTTGGCATCTGCAGCCTCAACACCTCCAACAACTGCTCGTCTGCCAGCTCGTCCTCCTCCACCCCACCGTCAGCGTCCCTCGCCCGCGTCGTCCCTTTGCACAGCGGCTCGTCCATGTGCGCGTCACCCACAGCCACGTCCCCATCCGCAAGCGATCACCAGCCCCCGCGCTCCTCGTCATCCGACATCCTAGAACCATCGATGCGTGCTCGTCCGCCGCTCCTCACCG
>JAHLKH010000181.1:0-55571 GCA_025526915.1 Entophlyctis helioformis | reverse complement strand
TTCCTTGCTCCGTGTTGCCGTCTGGCCGCTGCTCGTCCTCCGCCCATCGCTCATCGCCCATCGCCGCCCAATGATCACCACCACCACCACCCTTGCGGAGTGCGCTGGGACGGACAAAGAGTCACTGTCTGTGGCAGAAGGCGTTCCAGCTGGGTGGCGATCGCGGGCTGGGCGACAGGGCTCACTGCGCAGATAGGCAGCCTGGCGACGGCTGGCGGGGGGTGCCGACAAGGGGGGCTGAGATTGCGCCATTGCCCGCATGGCACACGGCGATTGCCCATCGACCACGCACTGACTCATTGTGCTCTTTGCTCATCCTCCGCCTGTCCACATGCCTGCACACATGCTCATTCATGCTGCTCGTCGTCGACACACGCAACGCTGACGCCTGGCGGTCTGCTCCTCGCTCGCTGATGGCGGCCGTCTGCGACCCCTGTGCACAATGCGTATCTTGAATGATTGCGCCGTGCTGCATCGGCAACCTCCGCTCGCTGTTCGCACATCGCCCGTTTTTCGCCTCCTTCTCGACAACGTGCGTCGGCCTATGCCACATGGGCTGTGCACGCGGAACACCCCCCGGACTGGCCTGCCGCCATGTGATCGCGGCCGCGTGACGCGTCCCTGGCTGATCCGTTCAACCGCTTCCCTGTGTTGCACATTGGCCAACCGATCACTGCCTCTCGTTTGCCGTTGTGCCCCTTCCTCTGTGCGGCTGCGCTGCACTCTTTGGCACCCTTTGGCGCTCAACAGCGGGCACCTGTCTCGGCACATGAAGATCCACACGGGCGAGATGCCGCATCAGTGTCCCGTATCCAAGTGCGACTCGCGCTTCTCCCGCAAGGACAACATGGTCCAGGTGAATACTGCGCTGCCTGCCGCCCCATCTTTATCATCGCCTCTTATCGGCCGATGATGGCCGATGATGCCGCATTGCGGACCCAACACTTTCCCCGCGTCGGCCCGACATGTGATGGTGCTGTGCAATCGCCGGCATCGTCAATGTGCCCAATCCCAAGGCATCGCTGGACAACGCCACAAACGTACTGACGCACGACGGATCTGGCACTTGACAGCATTTTCTGGCGCACAAACGCAAGCTTGCCCAGCGAGCCGAGCCACTGTCACTCAAGCCGTTCGCGCGCACAGGCACCTACATGGCAGGCATGCCTGACAGCAACAACTTGTTCGACGACCACGCAGAATGGGAAGGTATCGAGTCTCGTCGGTTCAGCACTGTGGATGCGTCAGATCTGGGCACGGCCAGCCATGTCGCGTCGACGTTTGGCACGAGCCCAGACCTTGCTGCCCGCGATCAAAGCGTTGCCGAGCTGCCCAGCATCCCATACGGCTCACACGCGACCGACCCGTTTGAACCAGCTGCTCATCCAAAGACGGCCATGTTTGCACAGTCCGCATCGGCATTTGCGCCAGCCTCGGCCGCGTCCAAGGGATCGATTCTTGGCCGCGCCATTGATCAGCAGCGCCAGCAGCAGCATCAGCAGCAGCACCATGGCCAGCATCACCAGTCGGTGTTTGGAAGCCACAATCACAGCCAGTTGACTCAAAAGATGCGTCGCAAGTCGAGAAGCTCGTCCTTCCCAGGTCCCGCAGCTGGCAGCCTTCCGCCAACTGTGTCGCCATCGCTCGCCCTTGCATCGCTGTCCATGTCGTCCCATCCCGGCCTGCACCAGAGCGAGAGCCAAAACCAAAGCCGCAACCAGCAACAGAGCCAGTACCAGCAGCCCCATTCCAGCCGACTTCCGCAGCACAGCGGCACCGTCCAGCACCCACACCATGACTTGCACCACGCGTTGCAGCAGCTTTCTCAGTCGCAAGCCACCGATCAGCACAGCCACGATCACCAGCACGGCGGCCAGCATCTGCAAGCAATCTTCTCGTCGCCATCGTCGTCCATGTCGACATCGCTCCCTGTCCAGGGCATTGACCCGTCGCTCATATCGTCTGCCGCATCATCGGCACCGAATGCAAGCCACTTCCCAGCTGCCGCTGTTCCCATGGCCGAATCGTCTTCCTCTGGACCTGGATCTGCATCGGCAGCTGCATTGACCCTCGAGAACATGCAAGGCGGCTCAGCAGCTCGCGCCAAGAGCTTTCCGGCAATCAGCCTGCATCGTGGGCCCTACTACAGCGATCAGTATCTGCAGCAGGAGAGCAATTACCCGACAGGATACAATCGCAACGAGAATACCCATGATCACAATGCCCAGTACTCTGCATCTCACAGCCACTACGATCTCACTGCTGGCAGCCAAGCTCGCTCCTTTTCGTCGCTGTCGGCCTCGCCCACGCAGATGTATCCCGCGTTTCCCAAAGCCGATCTGCGCATGAATGCACCAAGGACTCGCAACGAAGGTCTTGCCCGTCTGGACATGTCCCGCGTCGCCACGAACATGCCGCGCCATCCGTCGGTCGGTGGGCAACAGGCTGTCATGGGATCTGCGTCTCTTGCTGTTGCGTCGAGACCAGGCGAAGCCGCTCAACTGAGCATCAGCGCACCTCAGCACCACTCTCAACTCGCGCACTCCAACCTCGACTCGTCGTTCATGTCGCCAACAACGGCCACGCTCATGGCGACTGCGACTGCGTTCATGTCGATTCCAGCTGCTTCGTTTACCCCCCATTTCCACACACGCCACCAGTCGCCGCTCCAGAGCACACACTTTCCCGAGATCGTGCACTCGGCTGCGCACCAGCAGGTGTTCCATCCAGTCGAGCAGAGGAGCACGGGACCCTCAACCCAACACCGCCCCCGCCAGGCAGCCAGCATCCACCTGTGTTCCCCGCCAATGTCGCTGGAATCCTTGGAACCCCACACTCGATCTTGGGATCTGCTCTCGAGTCGCCGCCTATTTCGAGCATGATGCGCACGCCCATCAACGACTCGGCCATGCTGGCCAAACACCATCCATCGTCTGCCGCCACCATCCTCTCGTTTGACTCGCCTCACTCGGATCATCCCATGTCTGCCACGGCTCTGACTGGCCCTGGCTACACATCGGCTGCACTGGATATCTCCTACAATCCCCAGCAGCAGATCTACGATACGCATGGCGTGATTGACCAGCACCAGCAGCACCAAAACCATGGTCAACAGCAACAGCAACAGCACCGTCTCTCTCCGAGCAGTGACGGTGCGCTCTATGCGGCTCACAACGGCGGCAATTCCATCGCGACTGCTGGCATGAATCACTTGAGCGCGTTTGACGACACAGCTAGCCGCCCGGCGCACTCGTCCACCCCCCTCGACATGTTTGTCCCGACCACGGCGGTAACGCAGTCCTACCACCCATCGTCCGTCATTCACAATGCAATGGCCGAAGACCTGATCTTTGCTGCAGACCCATACGTGTCGGACAAACAGATCACCGTACCGGACTCGTCCATGGGCATCGCGTTTTCGGTGGCCCCTTCGACGCAGCCCATCCCCGTCGCCGTGCAAAACACAACCTCGCCCAACTCTGGATACCTCAGTCAGCAACTTTACGCCACCAGCCACACGGCGTCACAAAGCATCCCGTCAACCATGCCTGCTTGGTTTGGGTTTTACGAGCAGGTCTCTCAGCCACTCGGCCTCGACAAGGTCGATACCGCTGCCATGCACAACCACCATGGCATTGCCGCTGCCCCTGTGTCTGTAACTTCGTCCGCGTTTACCGTCTCGTCGGTGTCTGATGCTGGCATCATTCCCACAAGCGCTGCCGCAGCCAACATGGCATCCACGTTCCTGTCCACCTCGTCCGATCCGTCTGATCCGTTTGCTGCCCCGGCACTTTGGCATCTACAGCAGCAGCAGCAGCAGCAACAACAACAACAGCAACAGCAACAGCAACAGCAACAGCAGCAGCAACAGCAACAGCAACAGTAGCTCACCGAATGCACTTCCATCATCGGTCGTTCTAAAGCAACTCGCGTTTGGTCAATCGGCCGCGATTGCTTACATACACTCGGCCAATACATCAGCCTGCCCGTCATCCAAACAGCAACCGCGCAGCATGGTTCTGTACATTAGGCTCATACCCTGTAGACCCCCGCCATCATATTTGTACTGTTCGTTTCAAGGTGCTTGACTGGGCTTTGCGGATACGCTAAACCTTGAAATACATCGATTCTTGCGAGTCTTGGGTTTGTTTTTGACGCAGAGTTGTGTTGGCTGCTGTTCACTGCCGAGTCTCTGTGGGAATGCTGATCACTGCCAGTATGTCTGCTACATGCGCAGCTGATCATGGCATTCACGCCGCCGCAGTCACATTGCAAGTCTTGGCGTCATCCGCCTGCCTTGTGCATGTTGGCCCTCAGCAAGATGCGCGGGCATTGCAGGCGACGCAGCATCTCTCTGCACCCTACTGCGCTCGTCGCGATTCAACGACTCTGATACCTTGACAGCATAATTGCCCCAGGGTTTCCTATCGAAGCTGACGCGTTTGATCGTATGGCGCGCGTCTTCCCCGCGTCAGAGTCCATTGAAAGCATCGGCAGGGCTTCCGGCAGCCATATTTCCACGGGTATCGAGCCGGCCAGTGTCGAGGTTCTTGATACATTCGATGACGACTTTAATGACGATCCGGCTCAACCCTATCAGCCTGCTGCTACTGCTGCGCCGAGCAAGGTGGAAGCAGGAAAGGCGACCGTCGCGAGTGGCCCAAACTATATCGCTACAGCACATGGCAGCGGAGCTGGCGTGAATACTCCACGCGCGCCGATGCCGTCACGGTTACCGCCTCTCGGCTCGACGAGTTTGGACGGCAGTGGCGGCTTTTTGGCCGCGTCGCTGTCTGCCTCCGGTGCCTCGGCCTCTGCAAGGCACGCCGCCAGCCCCGGTCCCTCTGCGTTTGCTCCTGCACCGCGGTCGGCAGTTGGCGACGGCTGGGCGTCCTTGTCGTTTGGGTCCAAATCAAGCTCGTTGGCCGCATCGTCTGGCGGCGGAGCTCGTGGCGCCAGTCATCACGCACTGACCACCACTGGCCACAGCGATGATTATGCGCACATCGTATCTATAGCGCCATCGTCTGCGCACGAAGCCGGTGTTGCATCGATCACGTCGGTTTCGTCGTCGGATTCCAGCCAGCTTGCCAGTCTGGTTGTAACTGACCGTGATCTTAACGCCGGCCATGGCATCAACACAAGGGATGTCCGCGATGCCCCGGAGCATGCAAACGGCCATTACTTTGCTGCCGCACAAGACGAAACAGGAGACACGGGTGGTCTTGGAACTGGCTTCCAGCATTCGCAGGCGTCCTCGACTCGGGCTCAGCAGACGCTGGATGCGGACGGTGGGGATGGCCTTGCAATCACGATCATGGAGGAGAGCGATGGGGTGGTGGAGTTTGTGGCGGATGCAAGCCAGGACGATATCGGCCAACCAGCCAGCATCCAGATCACATCCAAAGCGATTGCAAGCCATGCTGCCAGCGAGCATCGCGTACCAGATAAGGCGGACGCCGACATGCTGGACGTTGGCGATCTGGACCAAGTCGATGCCTTTGACTACGACCAAGCCATTGCCAGCATTGCCGATCATTCGGGTCGAGCCAAGCCGCCTTCCGACGCATCTGCACCTGCTCGCGTGGACATGGCCAACAGCGACATGAACGGCGACAGCGACATTGACATCAGTGACACGGACGTTGCCCAAGTCTCGCTGGATAGCGTGGCTCAAGCAGCAGACGCGCATGTCCAGGATCATGCCGAGCAGGCACCAAGCGATAATCAAGATGCAGTCGAGTCGCTTCATTCCATCCACCAGAGCATCCCATCGCTCACCCATGCGCGGCCCGGTGCCAAGCATGCAGGCCACACGGAACAACAAAGCGATCGAGCAGCAGCAACCGCAACAGTACCGCATGGAAACGATCCACCAGCCAGCCAGCAGCAAGACACGCAAGTGTTTGACGAGATTGACGAAATGCTGGACCAGGTCCAAGACGCACCGCCACAGACCATGGCAACATCCGGCATATCACAGCGTCAGCAGCCCTTTCATCAAGTCTATTCGTCGCCACCAGCCCCTGCAACAGCCAATGATCTTTCCTCAGACGCATCCCCGTTTCACCAAGAGCAGCAGCAGCATGGACAGTCACAACCAGAGCAGAGCGACATGGTATCAACATTCTCCGATCCAAGCAGCGCCGCGAACGACACGCCAATACATGGACAGCCTGGTACTGCAAGATTTGGCGGCACAGAAGCATCAGCCGCGAGTTATCCAGCTGGGCCTGCAACAGCAGATGGCGGCATGATGCATTCGTCTGGACTGCAGCACAAGCTCAAGACGGGGAAAACACCAGTGCTGCATGCGCAAGACCAGTTTACACCGTTCATGGCCATTACTGCTTCTGAAACGCAAGATCAGCACCACCAAATGCCGCACGATGGATATGACAACAGCCCCGATCACCGCTTCTCAATGCGCACAGACAGCAATCTCATCACCGAGCCGTCATTCACAGCATATGGCACCATGGGCGATGATCAGGTCTTGGCCAATATCCACACCTCTGATCCCAGCCTTCTGATGTCGATCATATCGGACTTGTCCGATGACGGAGATGCGCAGCCGCCGCCGCCGCCACAATCACACGCCGTAACGGCAACAGCCTCTTTCGCCACACAGCCAGCGCGTACGGTACCATTCCATGCCACTGGAGGATCAGCACTCGATCAGTCACAGACTCACAAAAAGCATCACCAGCATGAGCATGACGGGCCACCTGGACTGATCGACGGCCCTGTACTTAATCATCGTCATCATAATCAGCAACAGCAGCAACAGCAACAGCCAAAGGCGGTATCAACCGTAACGCATGCCATCCCATCTGAACCTATACCCACTGCGCCAGCAGTCGCACCGCAATCACAGCCACAACGGCCGCGTCCAGTTGCTGACAAGCCTGCGTTTGGATTTGGACCTGCCCAGCCACAGGGCCAACAACAGGCCCGACCGTTGCAAGAGCTGCCACAGCAGCACTCGCCGCAAACCGCGCCAAAAGCAGCCCAGCAAACCATTGCCGCCAACACCAACGATGTCACTGAAGTCGAGATGATGTCGCCACCGTCGCAACGCTCACACGCAGATCGTGCGCAGAGTCAAGAGCAGCAAGCGGTGACACAGCTCACAATCCAGCCGCCAAAGCCGCCAAAGCCACAGCCGCAAAAGGAGGCTCTTCCGAATGGAATACGCAAAGCTGCCGCATGGGACAGGTATGTTGACATCTCGACCGCTGGGCTGGTTCCCGCGTCTTGACTGACATGGTTGAATGTGTGTGCACAGTACGCCTGATGGCGACGCGCAGCAGCAGCAGCAGCATCATACCCGCCAGAAGGAGCGAGGGCGGCCTGGAGCAGGGAAACAGTCGCCTGTGCCTTGGCATGTGCGGCTAGTTGACCTGATCCTCTGCCGACGCAGCAAGGGCATCGACCCTGAATAAATGGGTTGAACGTCCTCAGAAGCGGACGTCTGTGCGCCTTTGCCTCGCTTGTCGCCCTTGAGGCGTTGATCCAGCAGAGAGTCAGCATGAGCCGTATGATGCAGACTGGCGGTCATTGATGCGTGGAGCATACCTCCTTTAAGGCATCAGACATCTCGCGCCACAGTGTTGCCCATCGACCCATCAACCTGACATGTCGTTCTACGATATTGAGCACTCGATAGCAACCAAGCCAGCGACCAGCCAAGGCAACCTCAGGTTCGGCCAAGGCCAGAGATCGTCCATCAATCCCGACCTGGGCGGCTTCATGGGCCCCGAGTCTGCCGCCTCGGCCGAGGGAGCAGTCGACGAGGCCGAGCGGCTGCTGACGACGCTCTCGCTGTTTGAGGCGTTGAGAGAGCGGCGAGGTGCTGCCGGCGGTGGTGCGCTCGATGCAGCTGCACACTCGGCCGGCATGGCGGGCATGGCGGCCGACCAGAGCGTTCTCGACGCACTCATCTCGCAGCTTATGGACGAGGCCAATGCCAAGTGCGTTTGCTGGTTGTCGCTGGACGGCCGGCATGGCTGGCACTGACGCCAACCCTGGTCTGTCTGTGTCGCCCGGACCGTGGCCGGCATGGACGGATCGCCACAACAGCGCCAAGGGCACCCCGCCGGCATCCAAGGCGTTCGTCGCTGGTCTGGAGCGGCTGAGCACTGTTGCCAAGGGTGGGTGCAAGCAGCCTGCGATCGCATGCGGCTGGGCCACGCGGCTCTGCTCGCCGCATCTGCGCTGACACTGCGCTCGATCGACAGACTCCACCTGCCACATCTGCCTCGAGATGTTCCAGCCGGCCAAGGAGACGGTCAACCGTCTGCCGTGCACGCACATCTTCCACAACGAGTGCATCAAGCCGTGGCTTGACCTGGTGCGTTGTCCGCACTGCATCGATCGCTGCTGCACGCGCTCGCTGACATGCACTGAATGCGGCAGCACAACTCGTGTCCGGCCTGCCGCAAAGAGTATCCGACAGACGATCCGGCTTATGAGAAGCGCCGCAAACAGCGTGAGGCTGCTTTGAATCCTCCGGCAGAAGACAGCGAAGAGGAGTGGGACCCATTCTATGGTTGATCCGTCGGGTGTCGTTCAGTCTGGCGTCGATAATGCCGAAGCGTTCAGACGATGGAGTCGTGGCTTGGCGCGCGCCGTGCCGTGCCACACGACTCTGAAAGACGACGCTTTCTGTCAGCCTGCTTGCCAAACATAAAGAAGCACATTGCCACTATAGCCGCATCTGCCATTGCCTCTTTCCGTGCCGCCGCCATGCCGTCGTCTCAGCCTCCCCGGTCCCCCACCTCCAGTGAAGAGTTTGAGATGTCACACGCTCGTCCACCTGTCCCGCTGCCCAGCATCCGTGTTCACCCCCAGACGTCCCGCCACGCGGCTGCCCAGGATGTGCGCCAGCGTATGTCGCCGCGTACTGCCGACTACTACCACTCAAACATCGCAGCTTCTTCCGTCTATACCGCCTCAAGTGCACCGTCAGACATATCGCGCTCGCACTCTGGCGCAAGCTCGACTGGCTCATTCAGTCGCGCAGACACCAACTGGATCATCGACACGATCGCTCGCACCAACCGGTACTCTGACTCGCTCGAAGGCCAGCGTGCACTCGCCCCCATGTATCAGCTGAACCAGTTGAACCAGACGCACCAGCCCCCGCCTCTGCCGCCTCGACCAGAAACCGGCTCGTTGTCCTCTTGGACTGGCACAGCCCCGTCACGTCTCGACCCGTTCCTCGGCCGCCGCGCCAAGCTCAGCCGCTCCTACGCCAACCAAACCGTTCTATCGCTCCTTCTGGTGCTGTGCACACTCATGATCCTCGCCACAACAGTGTCGCGCCAAGGCGACACGGCCAAACACATGCTTGCCGAGTCCTGCACTGGTCTTGAGATCGCCACCAACACGCTCGCCCTCACACCGCAGTACACCGCGCTGGCCATCAACCGCCACACAACAGCCGCCGTGCGATCCGCGTTGGACAATGCGGCCGCCCTCGTGTCCCTCACGCTCACGCTGGTCAAGCAGCTGTTGCTGTACATCTTGTTCAGGTACCACCGTGTCATGCTGTGCGCGCTCGAGATGACCGTCCTGTCGGCTGCCGGTGCCGTGTCGTCCCATGCGCAGCAGATCACCGATTTCGTCAATACGCAGTTCCAGGAGGTGTCGCGGGCATTGGCCGACGGGCTCGATGGCATCAACGCACAGCTGCGCACCGTCAATGACGCCATTGATAAACTCCCGCGTGCACCGAGCGTGCCCATCTTTGGCGGCGGTGGTGGCGGTGTATCGGTGCCGCGAGTCGGGCCGGTCGCCATACCCGGTGCCAGCGACAGGCTGCGGAATGTTGCGCTGCCGTCGGCGTTCCTCCAGTCGCTCCGCGGCCTCAACTCGAGCATCCCGACGCTCAATGATATCGAGTCGCGCGTGTCGGACCTCATCAGCAAGCCGTTAGCTGATCTGTCGGCACGCGTCGCGTCGCGGCTGTCGAGCACCACCATCGGCGATCTCGACGTCCTCCCTGTGCCCATCGTCAAGCCTGTTCGGTTCTGTGCAGACGGCGCGTACGACGTCGCGTGGATCGACCGCGTCGTTGAGGCGACGACCGTGAGTCTGTGGTACGGCTGTCTCGGGCTTGTGATTGCCATGATGGTCGTCACGGTCGCGTACATGGCGTACATTGCGTGGGAGCATGGCCAGCAGGAACGCAGCATGTCGCAGCTGCGTGCCTTGCTGGATCATGACATGGGCTCTTCCCGCAGCATGCAGAGCCACGATACGGCCATGGCAAGCGATCTCAAGGACATTGCTGTGCGACGCTTGGTGGCCGCCATCGAGCACCCGCTTCTGTTCACGGTGCACGATGTCATTGCACGTCGCCTGTTTGGATCGTCGTCCACGTCGCTGGCGTCGCTCCTGACCTCCCCGCACGCCATCCGCATCCAGTGGTTCCTCCTGTACATCTCGCACCCGCTGAGTCTCTGGTGCATCCTGCTCGGCATCGTCGGTCTCCTGGCGGTGCGATTCCAGCTGCTCATCCTCGGTCTCATTGTCACGCGTCTGGTCCCGTTTCTGGCTGGCGACGTCACGCGCGCCATGAACCTCATTCTCGGCCGCGTGTCCGATGCGATGGACGATTCAATCGGCCCATACGTGACCCAAGTCAATGCACGCATGGCGTCCGTCGAGGCTGCAACCAATGCCGTCTTGACGGGCTGGCTGACAGACACCATCACGACCGTCGACACGGGCATCGACGCCATCTTTGGCGGGTTTGCTGGTGCGGTTGGCTCCGTGTTTGCATCGGTGCCCGTCGTGCAGGCGGCTGTCACGGACTTTTCGCAGTGCGTCGTGGGCAACCAGACTCGCGCTCTGCTGAATGCCGTCAAGGCTGCCATCAACAACGGCAGTGTGGTGAGCCTCCCGCGTGTCGTGGCTGCGGATCTCGGCATTGACGCTGGCAAGCTTGTGACGGCATTCGAGACGACAACGCGCATGATGAACTTGACGGACGGCTCGGGCTCTGCAAGCAGCAAGGCTGCATCGTCGCCCGTGGCCAATGGGACTCTATCGCTGTTTCGCGAGCAGATCTTGTGGATGCAGCACGAGTACGAGCAGACGCTGTGGCTGCAAATGATTCCGTTTGCTGCTGTGCTCGTCTTTGGCTTGCTGGTTGTGCTGCTTGGGTTGATTGCAGTCTTGTGGGACGTTGCCGCCATGTCAATGTTTGGTTCTCGACAGCGCAAACGACACTAGTGGCCGACAATAACAACATGCTGTTTATTCACGGCTTGGCTTTGGCACTCGACGAGCTTGGAGCTGGGGCAGCGGCAGTTGGTGGCGCATACGCGGCAAACACCTGCATAACGTCTGGATTCTTTCGGTAGAGCACATAGTCGTGCGCCGTATGGCCGTCCTTGTCGGCCATCTTGACCGATGCCTTGTGTTCGAGCAGCATCTTGCACGTCTCGGCGTGAGATCCATGTGCAGCGAACATGAGCGCCGTGTACCCATGCGCGTCAACGGCATTGATATCCGCGCCGCCCTCGACCAGCAGCCGACTCACAACCGTGTGGCCGTGTTTGGCAGCCGCCATGAGAGCGGTGCGGCCGTTCTTGTCCTTGAACTCCTTTCCGGCAGACTTGTCAATGAGCGTGGCGCAGACGTTGACATGGCCTTGGTGGGCAGCCAGGTAGAGTGGCGACCGGCCGTATGCATCCACCACGTCAATCGGCGCACCGAGCTCGATCAGCACACGAGCCGACCGGACAAAGCCCATGTCGCAGGCATGGTGCAGTGCCGTCCATAGGCCCTTGTCCTGCGCGCTCGGATCGCACATGTCCATTCTGAGCAGACACCTGATCAGATCGGCATGGTCGCGAGTGGCTGCATGGATGAGCGGTGTCCAGCCCGACTTATCGCGCTGGTTGCAGTTGGCACCCGATGCCAGCAGCACGCTCGCGATATCGGGCAGGCCCGTGTTTGCAGTGTAGATGAGCGGTGTCCAGCCGTTGTGGTTGCGCGATTCCAGGTTGGCACCGGCGGCAATGAGGGCCTTGCACGCTTCTATAAAGTTGCGCTTGACCGTGTGCATCAGCGGCGTGCATCCGCTCTTGTCTGTGAACTCGAGGTTTGCGCCTGCCCTGGCGAGTGTAGCCACAGCCTCATGGTGGTTGAGCGATGCTGCGACAGTCAGTGGCGTCCAGCCGTAGGCAGTCAGCACCTCGGTCTGTGCACCCGACGCAGTGAGAACATCAATGACCTCGGGCTGGTTGAGGGCTGATGCAATGTAAAGAGCTGTTGCGCCTGCCACGTCACCCGCACCACCAAGCATCATGGGACGGTCGCTGGGCAGCGTCATGTTGACGATGCCGTTTTGGCCCTGCAGGTGTGTCAGGCAGGCGACCAGATCCGCATACCCAGCCGACGCAGCTGCAATGAGCGGCACTTCTGAAAACATGGCGTCAAAGCCACGACGACGGAGCTCGGCCAAGACAGCCGTGGCGGACCTGGCAAGGAATGGCGACAGGTACTCTTCGAGCGAACCACCGTACTCTTCGAGAGACGTGTGCAGAGTCTGCTGTGTCATGACGCCTCGGTTTCGCTGGTCCAGCTTTACGCTCAGATCTCCAGACTCGATCGTGGTCATGAGCATTGGATAGAGCTGGCGCAGAGCCTTGAGCACGCTTGGAATGGAGTGTTGGCTGCCGAGTGGACCAAGTTTCTGGAAGACACGTCTGCAATCGCACGAGCATGGCGCAGCCTCCCTATGTCTGTCAGGCAGGACAGGTGTTGCTGGACCAGAAAGCAGAGGCGGTGTCAGGGCAGCCTGCATGTTGTGGCTGTGCATTGCGCGAAGCATGACCGGGTTGACCGGAGGCGCAGCAAGTGCATCGGCTGCAGGTCTGCTGTTGCCGGTTGCACTCTGGCGTCGCGTCGTTTTGGACTGGGCCGACGGGGACAGGATGGGCGGATCTGCCGCGTTTGCCGATGCTGCTCCGGCGGTTGCTGGGAAGGTGCGGAAGCCGTTGCCTGACGCCGAGAGCGACTGGCTGAGATGATCGTTGCTGGCGGGATCGTCCCACTTGCTGATGCTGGTGTCTGTGCGATTGCTTCCGTCTCTCGAGAGCGACTTGCTGGCAGCCGAACGTGTTTGGCCAACCGACTGCACCAATGCGTCTTTCAGCGCCGCGGCCGAGACGGACATGGAATAGAGGGACGCATCTCCGGGTGGAGGCTTGACGAGCGACGCGACCAGACGAAACTGGGCAGGGATGCGGTATGTGTACACGATTGTGTTGCCATCAGGGACGATGCTGGCCGGCTCGACGATCGGCGAGTTGGCCACCAGCTGGTCTGGAACAGACAAGGGCTGCTGCTGAGCCTGTGCTTGCACCTGTCCAATGATCGGCTGGGCGGCAGACGACACCGTATGCCGTCTATTCGAGTGGGAAGTCCGCGGCACAGCAGACGACGCTGCTGGCTCTGAAGGGGCAGATGCACCAGCCGGCACGCTCGTCGTTTCAAAAGGCGCAGCAACACCGGATTCCTGTCCGGATCTTGGGGTGCTGCCAAGCACAGATGCAGCAGATCTGCACTCGGTTCCCGATAGACCATCGGCAGTAGACGACGTGTGGCTGGCGGGATGCGTCTGCTGCTGGACAGGCGTTGCGGACATGGCTGCAATGTGCACCTGAGGGAAACCCGTTGCGAATTCGGCAATGTGCCACGGGATCTGGGGCCGCCGGATCTGGATCTGGGCACTCCACCCGGGCCAAAGCTTCTTGGCGGCCGGCCGTCGCGGGCCCTGACTGCGGCCTCCCACGCAACAGTCGTCCACGCAGTGGTGCACCGGCCGCCGACTGCACCGCCCCCGACTTTACACGTCGGGCAGTGTCCCCTCCCACACGGCCGGCCGCAGCCCGCACAGCCGCTCCGCACAACGGAGCAACTTACAAATTGATCCGGCAGCCGCCCGTTCACTCTTCAACCCGCAGCCCCTCAACCACAACCACATCCACGCCGCAGCGACCACATCCATCCCAGCCAGATACGGGATCGGGACTTTCCCACAGCATCTGCATCGTCGAGTAGGTGAGTGCACCGCTTGTCTAGGGGCTGCTGCAGGCCGTCTATGTGCAGTCGCCAGCCGTCGCCAGCCGTCGCCAATCACTGACGCCCTGTATCTATTGGTTATTGATCGGCGGGGTGTCTTATTGACCGGACGACCGCTTGGCCCATCGTCTGGTGGTGGCCAACGCTCCCGCATCTCTGCATCTGTCTGCACCTGCATGCACTTCCCTGCACCTCCGTGCGCACCTGGCTGGTAGCCAGCCAACAGCCAGCCATCAACGAGCCAACAGCCAGCCAGCGAATCTTTGTCCAATCGACACCAACGATCCAGCAGCTGGCGTCCCAAGCGTCAGATTCAGATCCAGTGCACTCCCAGATCCACACACACGCACGCACGCACATAGCAGCAGCCGCAGCCACGCCGCAGATGCCGCGCAAGACCCCGCCGCAATCCCTCGAGGTGGTGCGCAACATGAAGGGCATCACCTTCTCGTTTGCACTCACGGCCGCCCACCCGTACCCGTCAATGGCCGAGCATCCGCACCAGCACCAGCCTCTGCAGCGCAACAGCGACCTTGGCAACAATGCCAACAGCAACAGCAACAGCAGCATGGGGATAGGCAATGTGCTGGGTCCTGTGCCCGTGCCAGCGCCACTGCCCACGAGCAGCCATTCGCCCTTGGCATCGCACTCCCAGCAGCCAGCCGGTGGTGCATCTGAATCTGCACCGTCATCTACGCCTGCGACTGGACCAGCAGCAACGGCCCAGACGCATCCACCCTCGCTCAAGCCGTCAGATCAAGATCCTGATTCACTGCTCAAACGGCCCGTCGATGCTGCTCCTCCATCAGCGGCCGGCAGCACAACTGGCAGCACCACCACGACCACTGGCAGCACCCCCAGATCCTCGCTGCTGCTGTCGCCCGACCGCCACTCGGCCACAGACTCGCCCATCAAGTCTGCGACGTCCACGGCATCTGCAGCGGTAAGTGAGCCGCACCCGCCCGACCTCTGTTTGTGTCCGCTTGTGCGACAGTGTGCTTGCGGGCTTGCGTGCTTGCGTGATGGCCTGCCTGCTGGGCATCTGGTGGCATCAGTCTACCCGTGCGGTGCTGTGCGGTGCCCTGTCATCCACCCACGCATCCAGCACGCTGCTCGCACGCATCTGGCACGCTGCTCGCAGCACATCCATGTGCGGCTCATCTGACCACGCGAGATTTGTGCGCCGGTCGCATCCACGACGATGATGGCCGAGCGCCTGATCTGCTGCCTGCTCCCTGCCGCCTGTCTGCCTGCCGCCTGTCTGCCTGCTGCCTGCCTGCTGCCTGCCTGCCCGTTGATGTGCACTCGGCCGCTCGTGGCTGGCCTGTCTGGCCATACTGACTGACTTGCTGGCTGACTGGCGTGACATGGCCTGATGCTTTCCAGCAGGCTCCCGCTGGTGCACCGTCCGCATCACCTGCCCCCGCCCACGCCCACGCCTCGGAATCTACGGCTCCCGCTGCGGCCCCCGCTGCGGCCCCCGCTGCGGCCCCCGCCGCGCCGCCCTCGTCAGCGGGTCCTTCCGCGCTGGCTCCCGTGTCTCCTCCCCGCTCAGACATTGGCTCCGCCGCCGCCTCGGCCGCGTCTTTATCCGCCCCGCCTGGCGCCGCCGCTCTGGCGTCATCGACCCTGATCGGCGCCGCGGGCTCAAGCTCCGCTGCCACCTCCAGATCCTTGGATGCCCGGGCATCGACTGCGTCGCGGCCGTCTGCGTCGCCCTCGCCCGGCCCTGCTGCACAGCCCGCACAGCCCGCACAGCCCACTCAGCCCGCCCGTGTGGCGGCAGGAAGCAGGAGCCCGGCCCGCGGCACAACGCCCGAGGCGCCTGGCGCGCCCGTCATCCCCATCGAGGCTGCCTACGATCTGTCGGTCAAGGTGCACGCCATCACGTCCGACGCTCTGCTGTGGCGCCTGCGCTCGCACGGCAGCCCCGAGCTCGCCGCGCAGGCCCTCCCGGGCAGCCAGCGCAACGGCCGCTCCTCGTCGGCCTCGCCCTCGCTGCTGACCAGATCGCTGCCCACGGCACCCGCCTTCCCAGACTACCTGGACGTCACCGGCCGGCCGCGCCGTGCAAGCCCTGGAAACCCGCTCTCGTCGTTTGGCGTCCGCAGACGCTCGCCTTCCGCTCACCGCCGCACGCTCAGTTCGAGCTCGTCCGGTGACGCCCTGTTCTTTGCCAACGCCAACGGACACCGCCGCTATGCGTCTGCTACGGCGGCCATGGCCGCGGCGTCGTCCTCGGGCGATGAGCGTGCGCCGGGCCAGGACACGCAGTACGGCGCCTTCTACACGCCCGGCCAGGGCTCGCAGCCCCCGGCCAAGCGGCGGCTGACCACCAAGCCGGGCGGCGGCAGCATCGCGCCGGCGGGCGGGCTGACCGGCGCGTCTCGCCGTCGCAGCGACATGCCCGCGTCGTCGGTCATGCTCACGGCCATGTCTCACCCACACGCGTCCGGTACTGCCGCGCTTCCTGCCTCGACCGCGCCAAGCTCAAGCAGCAGCAGCACAACCACAGCCAGCGCCACCAAGAAGCGCCCGTCGGTCGTGGACGACAAGGGCTCGCCCGGCCGCAAGCGCAAGGTCATCCACTCGACAGCCAGCCCCGGCGAGTGCATGTGGTGCGGTGCACGCAAGACGGCACAGTGGCGCAAAGGCCCGACCGGCCCACGCGGCCTCTGCAATGTCAGTCCTTGAAGCGCCGTCCGTCCTTACTATGCCCATTGCATCCCAACACACTCGAGTACTGACATCCTCACAACGCACTCGCTTAACAGGCATGCGGTCTCGAGTGGGCCAAGCAGATCAGGCACGAGGCCCGTCGCCAAGCCGTCTCCAACTACGAGTCGGAGCAGTGGCTGATGAAAAACTACCAGACGTCTGAGCGGTTCCTGCGCTACATGCGCGAACACAACTTTACAATGCGCGACTCTGGAACGGGCCACACACCAGCTACATCCATGTCCCCGTCTCCCAGCTTTGGCCACCTGCGCTCTCCTTCGCCCGGCCAAGATGGCGATATCTTGACTTCGGATGCCGACGGCGACGGCGAAGGAAACATGGCCGCAACCGCCGACGGATCGTACGCAGAGGGCGATGCGGACATGGATGGCGACGCGGACATGGATGCAGAGGCTGATGCCGACACCAACGCAGCCACGGACACGAAGCCAGACACTGCACAAATCCATTTGGAAAGGCCTCCGTTTCTCCATTCGTCTTGGCAGCCGGCCCATTCTGCAGTGACCAAGTCGGAATACCACCCGGCTTCTGGCTACATGTCCACACAATCTGCATCTGCATCGCCGTCCATCCAGGGATACAACCAAGCGCCATCCGTCCAAGGTCTGCCGTCGCTGTCTCCGTCCATGCTCCACGCCACACAGCCACAGCCAATGTACGCGTCTGCGTCGCCAATGTTTGCGTCGGCATCGCCCTCGATGGCAATAGCACAGCACCCGCAGCTCAGCCAGGCGGCCCCTCATTCGTCTGCGACCCTGTCCGCACTGCCGCCCATCTCCCAAGCCCATCATGTCGGAGCTCCACTGCCTCTGCCGTCGCCCATGGGCTTGGCACCGCCGTCTTCTTCGGCACCAGGCACTCACCAGCCGCGCTAGTCGGTCCTTTGCTGGGCCGGCTACTCACCTGCATTCTCTCCCGGCACACACACTTCGTCGCGTCTCCTTGTGCACACATTCTAATTTCTCCCTCGCATCTGCGAGATGTGGTGTGGTGTGGCGTGTTCATTCGGTGCCGGGCCCCCCCTTTTCTTCCAACTGTACTGTTGCATCTCGGATTTCATTTGCCCCCCTTCAATGTTCCCGCTTCGCTTCGTCTCCTTTCCTTTCCTTTCCTTCTCGTTTCCATTTCTTTCTCATCGTCTTTGCTTGTCGCTACCAATGCAGCTCTGCTATGCGATCGTCATACTTTTTGCAAGTGCCGTCTCGAGCAACAGTGGCTATTGCCAAGGTAGCCCAGATCACACGGAAAAGTCGCCAAAGAGTCGCGCAATCGCGACAAACGACTTGGCCTCGACGGCGGCCTCCTTCATGGCGGTGCGCTGTTTGGGGGCCAGACGGTCGACGAACATCTTGGCAATGCGGCCGTTCTTGGCATCGCGGATAACCTCCCACGTGAACCGGTACTGGCGGTCCAGGAACCACTGCACGACATCCGCGTGGCCGTTCTTGGCGGCATCCGTAAACGCTGCGGCCGTGCATCCCTCGGCCCGGTTGGCGGCGAGCCACTGGATGACGTCCAGATGGCCGTTGGCGGCTGCTCGGTCCATCGCCTTGGTGGTGCACCCGACCCAGCACACGTCGTTGAGTCCCTTGAGGATGCTCAGGTGGCCCTTGGCTGCAGCGTCGTCCATCACGCCCTCCGGATACGCGATGCCAAAGCCATTCAGGGCCTTGGCCACGTCAAAATGGTTGTTGTTGATTGCGTCAAACATCGCATGGTCTCCGACGGCGTTGGCGGTAAGGTACTGATTGATCGACGCAGAGTCTCCCAAAACAGCGGGCGCCAGATGCTGTCTAGACCTGAAGGACGATACGAGCAGCTTGACGACCTCGAGATGGCCCTTTGTGACAGACTGCTTGAATGCGGCAAGGGTCGGCCGCACAGACGTGTTGTCGAGAAGGAGTCGCAGCATCTCGATGTTGCCCTGAGAGGCTGCAGCGTCGATCGCCTTGCTTGTGCAGCCGCCGTCGCGGTTTCTCAGGAGCCAGGCGACCACTTTGACATGCCCAGCAGCAGCCGCGCCGTCAATGGCATTTTTGGTGCACGTGGCGCCGAGGTTGGCGACGAGCCACTGCATGACCTGGAAAAGGCCGCCAGCAGCAGCACCGTCCATCGCGGCGGTCGAGCATTTTACAGTCGGAAATCGGGTATGCAGCAGCTGGAGAATGTCGAGGCGTCCCTGTGCAGCTGCTTTGTCCATCGCGGCGGTCGAGCATTTACAGTCGGAGATACGGTATGCAGCAGCTGGATAACATCGAGGCGTCCCTGTGCAGCTGCTTGTCCATCGCGGCGGTCGTGCATCCTACAGCCGGAGATGCGGGTAATGCAGCCAGCAGCATCCATCGCGGCGGTCGTGCAGCTCTGGTTTCGAAAGCGACTGGAAACCAGCCACTGGACAGCAGCAAGATGGCCTCGGGCTGCCGCTGTGTCGATCGCCTTGCTCGTTGCCAGTTGATAGTTCGCACTACCAGGAAACGAGGCTATGAGTCGAGCATCGCGACTTCGCCACTCTCCGCTGCAATGTCGATGGCGTGGTGACGAGAGTCGTATGAATAATTGCCGTAATAGTCCTTCTTTTGGATGATGGTGTGATAGTGAAAGCTCTCCCGTACTGGTCCGTATGTTTGCTTGCCATGAGATGCTTGAGGAAGTCGACATAACCACCGCGAATGGCCTCGATACGCTCTCTCTGACATCCGTGATGCTGACGAGGTCTGTCCACATGTTGCGCATGGGGATGTCGGGCAGATGTGGCTGCTCGGCAGGTTTACCGGCAAAGTGCGTGCACAGCCGCTCGTACGTCAACGGTTCTTGACGAGCACAACGTCTGCAAGTTCAAGCTTCAGCTTGGGAGCAGAGCGAGGTCCCCGCGCCAGTTGGTCTCCAAGGCATAACGCCAGACCGCCCGCTTGACGTCGTCGCTGAGCTCGGCAGCCGGGCCGAGATAGCCGCACAGGAACTGCGTGAGGATGTCGGTGCGCTTGACAATGTCCTGCTTGAGCTCGACGGCGAGACGGTCCCAGTTGTTCGTAGGGAGCACGGCGGCGTCGGAGATCATCACCGGCATGGCTGTTGCTAAATTGGAGGAACGTCGCGAATTTTCCAATGTGCCCAATTTACCAGGCGCGAATATTCCAATACGCATTGAGGCGACGTGCCGGTCTTTGCTGGACAACAACAATGCTGGATCCAGGCGTGTCATTGTCGGCGCACACGATTGCCGAACCGATGCGGTGAGTCTGCGGAGCGCTTGTCCAGCAGCGCTGGCATCTTTGGCTGCCGCCATCTCGCAGCACTCGGGCAGCACTCGGGCAGCAGCAGCAGCAGCAGCATCAGCGGCGGCAGCATGGCCAATTGCATCGCCCGCCGGCGTCCGCCGCATCTGGCCGCCACCGCGACAGCTTGCCACGCACCACCCGATGCCCCGACGCTTTGGTTGCATGGCTGGCATGTCGGAGCTGCGACACTGGCACCGATGCCGCGCAAATCATCTTTGTGCGGCCATTGGCATGCCTTCATTGCATGCCAGCCAGCAGCCGCCATCCGCAGCCAGCCAAGCACGAGACATGCAAGGACTGACGAGCCCGCTTGTCCTCCCACCCCTCAGGGACTCGGCTGGCTCCAAAATCAAAGGCGACAGTGGCCGACTGTATGCAGGCTGGCCAATCGACGATGCGCTCAGGTTCGTTTCGCGACGATTGCCCTGTATGTTTTTCGGCTCTGCGGGCTGGCTATGCTGATCTGGCAAGATGTGTGGCATGGAACAACACCAAACGGGCATGCAGGCATTTTGTACGTGAAAAGTGCTTTGAGGACGACAGGCAAGAGTACCAGTCCGTGAGCGAGTTTTGCCATGGGTACCGCGACGACAATCCCGACATTGTGCTTCAGCCCTGTGAGTGGTTTGTTGTATGCTGCTGCTGCATTGTCTGCAGGCAGTGGCGAGTGCTTCCCGACCAACCAACCGACCAACCGACCGACGTGATGTGCCCTCTGCTTCTACAGCCGAGATGAATGCACTCTGCCAGGTCATCCTGCATCAGTGGATCGCCAAGTCAAGAGTGTCTGCGACAGCCAAGAAGAGCGCGCCGCTGACTCGCGATGAGTTTGTGGCACTGGTCGAAAAGGAAGCGCCAGGCGTGCCGCGTCTTGCGGTCCTGAGCATCTACGACAACCTCAACAAGAAGCAGAGTTCGGTGTCCGCCGAGCCCAAGGGAAACAAGGTCACGCCCGAGAAAGCACCACCGCCACGCGGATGGGTTTCCCAGCTCCTCTCGCGGCGCACTGATGTACTGATACCTACGCTGGTCTTGCAGACGATTGCATGCACAATAGCAGTATCGCTGACACGGCTGGTGTGGTTGCAGGCCTTGTAGATGCAGTCAAGAGCGTTTCCGGCATGTCTTACCAGTACCCGCCACCGTCACTCCCAGACAAGCAGCATGGCCGGTCCAGCGACGAATCGATACCGACACGCCTATCCCAGATCGCCCCGGGCATCAGCATTGCTGTCCCATCAGGCGGAAACAGCCTCGGCTCCATGACCGGCCTGCCCATATCGCCAGGAACCAGTGCACCACCGTCGCCGATTGTGCCGCTCTCCATCTTCACAACCTCTGCATCGCCGTTCCAGTTCCCCATCGTCCAGCCGTCGTCACCAACGTCACCAACATCACCAACATCACCAAACCAACATGGACTCTTGCACCAGCACCAACGACAGCAGCAACAGCAACAACAACAGCAGCTACAGATACAGATGCAGCAACAGCTAAACTACTTTTCGCCGACGTACTCGGGAACGTCCCAGCGCGTGAGGTCGTTGACAACAAGCCCAGACGATGTCGAGGCGCCAAACATCATCAAGCAGGCCGTGCTGGACCAGCGATGCAGCAGTCTGGTCAAGTTCCGGTGCGACGACGCGTTCTGCTCGCCCGATGTCACGTTCCTGTCGTCGACCACACCCAACTCGTCGACCCTGCGCCGATCACAAAACGGCGCGAGCAACGGGAATGGGAATGGGAACGGCAATGGGAACGGAAACGGTGGCGGCGGCGGTCTGGGCGGCATGTACGCGACGGCAACATCGACCATGGCGTCCATGGCGTCAGGGTTGTCGATTGGGTCAGGATCGCCTGCGATGGTGGGTGGCGACGGCGGTGTGTCTGGACCGGCGGCTGCGGGTCTGCCGGGGCTCAGGACACCGACGCTCCACCACGGGCTTCGATGGCGCGGATGGCAGAAAACGTGGATGGTTGCCGACGGCGGGTCGCTTGTCGTGTTCCATGACTGGTCCTGGTTTGTCGAGAAGCGCAAGCTGGTGCAGAAGCTCAATGTGCCCACAAGACTCATTTCGTTTAGCGTAGGTGGCTTGGCTGGGATGTCTGCGTGGCTGTTGACATGGCAAACTCGTCTGTGCTGACTCTAATGTGGCGTGGACGGAAAGAATGAGCCCAAGGGAACTCGCATCGACTTGGAGAACACGGTTGCGGTGCATGATCCGTCGTTGACGTACCCTGGCTACTTTACGTTCCGCATCGTGTTCCTCAAGACGGGGCATTCCCTGGCGTGCCGCGTGTCCGCGTACGAGCAGGCACGGCACTGGGTGCAGCTGATCAACTTTGCGGCTGCGTACAAGAGCGTCGGTGCGGTGTATCCGCCGCTCGACAAGATCCGCATGTTTGGGCTCGGCATGTGGCGGATCGAATCGTCGGGCCATGGCGCAGCAGGCGATGTTTTGACGTTTGTGTCGGGAGGGCCGCGAGTCGATGGTATCGAGCGACGAAACCGGTTGCTGGTGAGAGCGACAAGTGCTGATAGCGGCAACCGGATTTGACTCGTGGACGACTAACACTCCACCCCAATGACGCATGCATGTACGTACAGAGCATTCTGGGGGACCTGATCAAGAAGCACGAGGATGCGTTGGAGGCCAAGCAGCATGTGCAAACATCGATCGAGTTCCTTCGCCGCGTGCGCAGTCCCAACTCGCTGACGCGGTTCATCCAAGTGCAGACGATGCTTGACACGCTGCTGCGCCATCTGCGGCAGCTCCATCTCGTCATGGAGTTTCTGTCGTGCCAGACGCAAGTGCTGCGCAGCGATCTGATGATCGTCATGGGCTATGGCGACAAGGAAGCGGGCGGCTCCATAGGAAACGGCGCGAATGGCGGCGGGTCGTCGGGCGGCAGCAGCAAAGGCGGGTACATTCTCGGATCGACCGTGTCGGCACTGACGTCTGGCCCGCTGGCGACGTCGGTGTCGCTTGTGCTTGGAGGCACGCTCACGCCACTGCGCGTCAACAGCAGCAGCAGCATCCAAAACATCCCGTCACCGACCCAGGCGGCCGGCCACGGCAACAGCCATGGCAACACGCACCAAACATCCATGTCCAGTCCGCCGCCTACATCGCCTACCATGATGCTGCCGATGCCGCCGCCAACGTCTGCACAGACCATCCAAGTGCTCAGCGACTATTTCTCGCAGCGCGACGCGAGCGGACGGCGGCTTGGTCCCGTGAACGAAGAGCTGAGCAGCTCGAGCGGCGTGCATTCCAGCAAGAGCCACGACAATGCAGACCTCAAACCGCGCCGAGCCGACTCGAGAGACGACATGCACGCCAGCACCGAGATCCACGAGACGTTTGCTGTGACCGAGTGCGAGTGATGGCTGGGTGTCGCTGTTTTTCATGCAAGGGTCTGTCCAAGACCGCCAATAGAGATACTTTTAGACGTTTTCCTGCCTGCTTTCCTGCCTGCTTGCTCGAGTTGAAGGCGTGTATCCTCGCACATGTCGCTGCCGCAGCGTGTCATTGTGGCCGGGTCGCCCAATGTGCCGCAGTTTACGACCCCCAACAGTGCGACGAGCATGGGCGTGCCCGAGCCGACGTTTATTCCAGGCATGCGCCAGGTATGCTAGGTGGCCTCCTGATGCGTCCTTGGCTTTCTTGTTGTTGCTGGAGGGCAAGGACGTGGCAAGCCGTGCGACACCAAACGACTGACTGACAGCTGCTGAACGGCCATGACGGCACGCAGGTCCATCTGATGCAGCTCACGCGGCTGTTTGACCAGCTGGCCGAGCTGTCGTCCTATGCCAACGAGCTGTTCCTCGGTAAGCCGGGCCCCCCTCCTCGTCTATCTGCCTGCATCCACACAGCCGTATCGCAGACGCGCTTGCCTGCTTGCTTGCTGCTGACGCGATGCGACCAACCAAACCGCGCCAGACTTGGCCAACAAGACCCTGCGAACGTCTGAACGCATCCGTGCGCTCAACAGCCGCCTCGTGCAACACAAGACTGACATGGAGCTGGTCGAGTCTGAGATCACGTCGTCGGACATTACCACATCGCTTCAGAAAGAACGCAAGTGCCGCCTTGCATCCTATGGGTTTGGGCTAACTTGGACTGGCTGGCTGGGTGGCTAGCTCGGACTGACTGGCTGGCTGACTGTGATGTGCATGCACAGGCTACGCATGGAAGTCTGACTGGCCCATCACGAGCCACCTGTTTGTCAAGGACACTCAGAGCGCGTCGATTGCCGCTGCCTATGCCAAATGCCGGCCCGCGCCACAGCTGGATGCCCTTGACGAGTACCGCAACGACGGCCAATCGTGCATGAAGGTACATTGGCATGCTCGCTATGCGGGCGAGGATCACCGGCGGAGGCTGACTGCCGGCTGCTGGCGCAGTTTTACTCGTATCCAGAGTTCTTTGTCGAGGAGTGGAAGACGCTCATGCTCAAGGAGCAGGACGGCAAGAAGCGTCGCAAGGCTCGCGGCAATGCCGAGGTGCGTTGGTGGATGGCGTTGGGTATCGCGACGGCACGTGCAGCAGACTGACTCGACTCGACTCGACTCGACTCGACTGGACTGGCATCCACAGTACAATCGCAGGTCGATGCGCATGCAAAAGAACGGCCAGGTTGGAGGCGACCAGCCCACATCGCCGACATCGGCCATATCGCCCATGCTGCCCATGGTCAAGGGGCACATGCAATCGCCAAGCAGCGGCAGCACGGGCGGCAGCAGCGGTGCATCCGGCAACCTCATCGGCATCACCGTGGCCAGCCACACGCGCCAGCATGTGGACGTGTCGGGCGAGCCGCTGCCTACGGGCGGCACGCGTCTGCCAGGCCTTGAGATGGGCCGCGGCATGACCACCACACAGCTGCAGACCATCTTCGACACCAAAATCCCAGTGAGCAGGCCGCCGCCTCCACCGCCGCCGCCGCCCCCACCGCCGTCGTTTGCGCTTGGACCGCCGCCGCCGGGGATTGGCGCGGCCGGCACGCCGGGTAGTGCCACGAGCCCCGGAACTGCCATGACGCCTGCGGGGCCGATCCCCGGTGCACCGACGCCTGCTGCGACGCCCAGCAACCCCACGGACAGCGTCAACTTTCTCAGCGACATTCGCAGCCGCACGGTAAGGTGCCACTGCTGCCGTCGAGCCATGTGGCGGCGATGCGTGTGGATGCCCGTGGTTGTGACGTGTCCATACACTGACACGGAGCGCGTGCAGTTCAATCTGCGCAAGACGGAGATGCAGGAGCGGCCGGCAGTGGGCAACCGCGGATCGAAAAAGGCGACCGAGGGCGACGAGGTTGCCGCGATTCTGATGCGACGCGTTGCGCTCGAGGCCAGCGACTCGGAAGGTGCGTGGCTGGCCATGGCGATGCAGTGGCGGGCTGTGGTTGGATGTAGTTGGTTGTGGGTGACTGACGCCCTGATGATGCGCTCGGCTGGCTGGTGGTTGATTGGCTCGTCCGATGGATGCTGCAGAAGAAGAGGGCGACGATGACGACTGGGACTGAGCGGGCAAAAGGGCGTGCGGTGGCGCGGTTGGCGCAGGAGGGCGTGTCTGCCGTGTCTGCGTGTCTGCGTGTCTGGTGCACCAGCGTCACCGGTCGAGTGGCACGGCCGATTGTGAAACACGCCGAATGAAGCCGCTGTGCCACCACATTGAGCATCGCACTCGTGGTGCACTTGGACCGCACTTGCCGGCCAACCCACATCGCCTGTACATTCCCTCCACGGCCGCACCGTGTACAGCAGCAGCCTCCACGCACACACGCAACTGCGCCATTGTCGGCTCGCACTCACAAACACACCATCCACGGCCTCTCACACAATCGACGCTGCATCCCCACGGCCGCTTGCATCATCGCCCGCCTGCCTCAAAGGCCGCATTCGTTTCCACTCCTGAAACATCGCATCGAGACGCCATAGAGACCGCCATCGCAGCCTCGACAGAGACCGCGACAACAACTACAACGACTACAGCTACAACCACAACAACCACACCGACAACAACCACAATCGCCGCACACATGCCGTTGTCGCCCGCTCTGCTCGCCGCCCTCCTGCTGGCCATCGCCCGCACGCCGCATGCAGCCGCGCAGGACAGCGCGCCGTCCACAGCCGCCTCGGCGCTCGTCGCCACCGCCGACCCCACGTACATCCTCGTGCCCGTCAACCCGCCCGCGTGCTGGTACCGCCCGGCCTTTGCCCGCGGCCAGCTGTCCGACGTGGATCTGCTCGCCAACTCGTACGACATGGTCGTGCCCGTGCGCGAGCCGGGCGATGCCTCGGGCGCGCAAGTCCCCGGCGGCGTGCCCGTCGGCCCGTCCCCGCCGGCCCCCTCGCCGCCGGCCCCTGCCCCGGCCCCGTCGCCGTCCATCGTGTCCACCACCAACGGCACCACCGTCGTGATCGTGGCCCAGCCGCCGGCACCCATGGCGCCCGCCGCCGTGCCGCTCGCCTCGACCATCGGCCCGCTGTGGTGCACGCCCACCAACGGCTCGTTCAGCTACTACCAGTTCGACGTCACCAAGCGCAATCTGCTGCGCTACGACGGCTGCGCGGATGCCAACTGTCTGGCGGGCTGCGTGCTGGCCGACACCGTCGCCTTCCCGCCGGCCGTCGCGGCCTCGCCTGATGCCGTGGGCTGCTCCCCGTCGTTCTACCAGCTGGCCAACATGACGTCTCTCTCGTAAGTGCTGGTTGGCCTGTCTGCGTGCCTGTCTGCGTGCCCGTCTGTGCGTGCATCCATCCACGCAACTGTCTCACGCGTTCGTGGCTGTGCACTGGCGCGATGCGTGGATATCTCGTCATGCCGTGCAATGACTGACCGTGACTGCGACCGCGACCGTGACCGCGTTGGACAGGCCGCTGAATGCCACGGGCAGCTACTCCAGCTTCCTCCGCGCAGACTTTTTCACCAAGACGTCCGACACGGTCAACTGCACTGGCCCCGTCAAGCGATCCAACCTCGTCAAGGTCTACGACACGTGCACGCGCATCTCGCCGGCAGGGTTGCCGCTCTCGTACGCCCTGACCGTCTTCTCGGGCACGCAGGCCACGCAGCGCCTGTGCCAGGACTCGGGCTGCCTCAACTGCGTCACATCGACCGCCTTCTCGCCGTGGACGCTGTCCAACACGTGTGGATCGGCCGGCACCTCGCTGTCGACGCGCGGCCTGTACATGGGCAACGCAACCGCCACGACGTCTGTGCCCGCCACCAACGATGGCCAGGGCTTCACGCTGACTGTGGCGGCGCTGGCAGGCTTTGTCGCCGGCGCCGTCGTGCTCTTTGCCCTCCTCGTTCTGCTGGGCTGGTGGCTGCTCAACCGCAACCAGCGGACCTACGACGACCAGCGCGCGCTCGAGATTGCGACGACGGCCGCCGCCATGGCTGCGCGGCGGACCAAGGACGTCGAGGCCACGCCCGTGTCGTCGTCGTTGCCGAGACTGCTGCCCGGATCGACGGCCGGGCTGATGGGCGGGCCGGACGCGGCACACCCGCGCACCAGCAGCATTGGCACGACGCGCCGCGTGAGCATGGGGTCGCCGATGATGGGCGGCGCCATGCAGCTGCCGCCGTCGGGCAGCAGTGGCTCGGCAACCGCGGGCGACGCATCGCGGGGGTCGTTGCAGTCCTCTGACCTCGCGGCCGCCGCTGGTGCTGGCGTTGGTGTTGGTGTTGCAGGTGCAGGGGGCGCCGGCAGTGGATCGGCAGGCGTCGGGCTCGGAGCCATGGGCACGCCGGGCTTCAATGCGTCGCAGGTGGTGCACATTATGGAGCAGGCGCACACGGTTGTGGTGGACTATGAGCCGCAGATGACGGACGAGCTGCGGCTGACGGTGGGCGACCAGGTGATTCTCGAGAGCGTGTGGAGCGACGGGTGGGCACAGGCGTACAACATCTCGACGGGCGAGCGTGGCACGCTTGCGCTGGCGACGCTCTACCGCTGACGAGTGAATGAAATACACTTATTGCATACACATCTTGCATAGAGGGATGGCTCAACGTATTTTGAAACACCCCGCTGGTGCACACGTTGCCAATTTTCCCACCATATCAAACATAGACACATGCCCGCCTCCTTTGCGCTGATTGCGGCGCTTGCGACGACGGTGCTGGCCCAGTCGACGACGGTCGCACCCCGAACAGCCTCTGCCACTGCATCCGCCACGACGTCTACATCAGCGGCGCCGGCCGCACCCACAGCGCCTGCGGTCCCGCCGCCGTCCATCATCGTGCCCATCAGCCTGCCGTCCTGCTGGTACAACCCAACGTTCATCCGCCCGATTCTCGCCCAGAGCGACGCCGACCTGCTCGCCGGCTCGTACGACTTTGTGCTCACGGCCCGCGAGGACCCCGACGCCATCCCCATCGACACGTCCAAGCCGCCGACGGCCGGCGGTGCGGGCGGCACGACGCAAGCGCCCGGCGCCGCGGACCTGCCGCCGTCGTGCTACTACACCGGCTCGCGCGGCCTGGCGTACTGGGAGATGCGCGGCAATGCCAGCATCGTGTCCAACTGGCAGTGCTCGGGACAGGGCTGCAACGAGCCGTGTGCCGCCACGGTGCGCACGGCCTTTCCCCCTGTGGCGAATGCGACCGACTGCTCCGAGGGCATTTACGGCGTGCTGCCGCCGGGCTCCAAGCTTGCGTAAGTGTGTCTGTCTGCCTGCCTGCCTGCCTGCCTGCCAGTGTCGTCGTTGTCGCTGTTGTGCACCCGCTCGGATGCTCCTCTTTCACCTCTGTCCGTCATCGATCCCGCCTGCCGCCCCCCCCTGCGGCATGTGCTGGTTTTTCGCTGAGCATGCCGCTCGGCGCCGCCACATCTCGCGTCCTGCCGCTGCACAACGCACACACACGAGACCCGTTCTTTGGCGGATGCTGGTCACCAGATCCCGCTCGGATGCGGAAAGATGTGGACGGCGCGGGGCCCTTGCTGCCGCGGGGGCAATGACGCAAGATGGGCACGCACGCATGCCGCCACTTGGCCGTTTGGGCAAGGCGGCGGAAGGCGGCGCTCTTTTTTGGTTTGGCCTGGCCTGGCCTGGCCTGCTTGGCTGTGCCAGAGACTGAACGGCAGGAGAGGGGTTGCTGCACACACACACAGTGCACACGCACACACACACACACGCGCACACTGAACATGCCCCGACTGACACGCCGCTGCCTGCCTTGGACAGCCCGTTCCGCGCCGACGCCTTCTCCCGCTTCATGATCAAGGACATCTACGCCTCCTCCGACGCCACCTGCTCGGGCGACATCCTGCGCCAGATGCTCGTGCGTGTCTACGACACCTGCACGCTCGTCTCGCGCACGGCCCCGCCTGCCTCGGCCCCGCTCTACGCCCTCTCGGTCATCAACAACAACACGGTCACGCAGACGCTGTGCACGGACGCGGCCTGCCGCACGTGCACCACGTCGCAGTCGGTCGCGCCGTGGTCGATTGCCATGACGGGCACCAAGGGCGCGTGCAAGGTCGAGGGCCTGGACGTGTACCGTGGCTTCTACTTTCCCGTGTCGGCGGCTGACACGACCGCTGTCGTTGGCCGCAACGTCACCGTGACGGCCCCGAGAAAGGCTGGTGCGGCGAGCCCGTCGGCAACGGCCGATGCAGCGGGTGCTGCGGCCGGCGACGGCATGAGCGGCACCGGCATTGGCCTCCTTGTCGCTGGACTCGTGGTCGCTGTTGCGCTCATTGGCGCTGTCGGCTTTATTGCGTACCGCCGTCGCCAGGCTGCCCACAGCCGATCGTACGGCGGCAACGGTGGCAACGGCGGCAACGGCGGCAGCGAGGGCTTTGCTGGTCTGCTCGCGGCTGTCGGCCTCGGCAGCCTGGTTGGCGCCAAGGGCCGCAACAGCACGCACAGCGACGATCTGCCCATGTCCAGCCGCACCAAGGGCGTCTCCGCGTCCGGCGCGTCCAACTCCCCGTCGCTGTCCAACTCGCGCGTCGGTGTCGCTGGCGGCGTGCTCGCCGGTGCCAAGATTGCCGGCGACCCCAACTCCCCGGGTACGGCGCCGCGGTCGTTTACTCTCAACCGCCAAGAGTCTGTGCGGCTGCGCGAGCTGTCGACCAAGAAGCTCGTGACGACGCTCAAGCGCAACCCGTCGGCCAGCCCGTCGGTGACGTCGACATCGTCGCTCGCACGCGCCGTGGCCAGCGCGGCAGGGCCGACATCGCCGACCACGCCCACGGCCACGAGCCAGCTGCTGCCGACGACGTCGTTTGACGCGCCGTCGCCGTCGCTGACCATGGCACCCATGTCCGAGATCCGCGTCGCGCTCATCAACTACGAGCCGCATGCCGGAAGCAACGAGCTGCGGCTGCGCATCGGCGACAAGCTCGCCCTCGAGGGCCTGATGGCCGACGGGTGGGCCGAGGCGTTCAACCTGTCGACGGGCGAGCACGGCCGCGTGTCGACGCTCGCCATGACCATGGAGACGACCGACACGCTGCGCCGTGCGGCTGCCAACGCGGCCACGTCGGCGTACAATGCGACCATCAGCCGTCGTTGATCACTGTGTGTCTGCATCCTCTCCTCCCTCTCTCACTTGTCACACTTGTCACTTGTCTCCAATATCCTCTCCCCCTCTCTCCCTTGTGGCCAATACATTCATTGCATCGCATTCGTATCATGCTGTGATCCAAGACCGACTTTCGTTGAATCTTCATCCCCAATTCGTGCAATGGACGACGTGTACGGTCTGCAGGGCGGCAATGGGTGAGCGAAGCGAGAGCAGCGAGCAGCGAGCAGCCGGCACACCTTGACGCACACATGCACTCACACGCACGCACGCACGCACTCGAACTCGCACACACTGGCTGGCTGGCTGGCTGGATGGCAGCACCAACATCCCGCTTGTCCAAGCGCCAGGTGAGCGAGGTGCCTGCTGCCGACACACCGACGCAAGCTTGGCTCGCAGACACCGATAGACTGACACTGACACAACGCCCGCACAGGCGAAGACTCTGACGGCGACGACTTTGGCACCCGCAACTACCGGCCATACAACCGGGGCAACAAACATATCCTTTTCCCACTCTCTCTGTCTCAGTCCTGTGTTGTGTGTCTGTTGTGTGCTTGTCTGTGTGATGTGGGTTGTGTTGGGTTGGACGGGCATGCTGCCAAGCCAGATCGGGAGTGCAAACTGCGAATGCCTTGACATTCACCGATGCTCACTCAAGAGACTGCTAGAGCAGCCGCACTCGTTGCCGAGCAAGCCGACGCTGTGGCCGATCCACCAGATGGACGAAGAGTACGAGGTATGTGGCGTGTGTCATGAGAGTGATGTGTGTGTCTGTGTGTGTGATGAGAGACTCACGGGCGAGAGCGAGACAGTACGTGCATGTTGGACACAAGCGGGCGATCGTGCGCAAGGGCCACCGGCGGTCGATGCTGGGGCCCGAGTCGCTGCAAGAAGACGATCCGTACGCGGAGATCAAGATGGAGGGTGCGTGTTTGAGTGTAACAGTGTCTGCGACTGCAAGACTGTGGCTGCAAGACAGGGAATCAAGACACGACGGCTGACGGGCACGAGATGGATGGATGGACAGAGATCTGGGCATTGCCGGACAAGCCGAGCGATCTGCGGTCGATGGAGCCGGTGCTGCACACGCTGCGCAGCCGGCACCTGCAGAGCCTGTCGCGCGAGGCGATGCAGTTTGTCGAGGACGACGGGCCCATGTACCGCACGCTCATGCAGTTCACGGACCTGCTGCGCGGCGAGGATCCGGCGGCGCAGGATGTGGTGATTGGCGGCGGGAGCGAGGCGGAAGAGGCGCTCGTGGCGGGGTTGCAGGACGATGCCGAGGTGAGTAGTGGGATGGACTGGATTGGGATGGATTGGGATGGATTGGGATGCATGCGATGGACTGATTGCGATGGATGGCCAGGAACTGCTGAGCTGCATCAACGAGACGATGGAGCGGCTGCAGGAGACGCGGCGCCGCATTGTGCAGGCGGTGCTGTCCAAGCAGAGCCTTGTCAGCCACCTGGAGCAGGCCGACGCGCATCCGCAGGGCGACGACGCGCAGTATGCGTAGTGTGCCGTATGTCGTGTCATATGTCGTGTCGAGCGTCGTCGGTGAATGAAGCAGCCGCGGTTGTCGACGAGTGGTTGTGTATGTTGATGTGTCTGTTTGGGTCAGCCGACCGCATCTGGTGACCCAAGCGTGACCACCCCACAATGGCCGCCTGTGATTGGCCGGCGTGTTTCCCTCGCAGACCACAGCCAGTCACAGCCAGTCGCAGCTTGACCACTAGTCAGACCACTAGTCATCACACGCAATGCCGCCCGTCCCGTCGCTGTCGCTGTCTGCCTTGGCCCCTGCTCTGCGACCACTGCGGCCTCTGCAGGCCCTCTCTGTGTCTGCGTCTGCTTGCGTGTCTGCATCGGTGAGTCTGCCGAGTCGACGCTGTCGAGTCGAGGCTGTCGAGGCCGCCCTGCCCTGCCCTGCCATGCCCTGCCCTGCCCACTCGCTCGCTCACTCTCGCCAATCCTTCTTGCTCTCGCAGCGCCGTGGCCTGCGCTCCCTGCCGCCCGCCTCGCTCTCCTTGTCCTCCTCGCACACATTGCCCGCCACCCGCCTGGCGCCGTCCTTGCGTCTGTTCTCGTCGTCGTCGTCGTCGTCTTCCCGCCCCTCGCCCACCAACAACAGCAGCAACAGCACCAGTGCCAAGGCATCACCCTCGCTGGCCGCCTCCTCCAGCGCTCTCTGGGCCGGCGCTGCTGCCATCGCCGCCGTGTGCGCCTATCTGGCCACCTCCACCGCCCGCTCCGTGCATTCCGAAGAGTCGGTCGCCCTGCGTCGCAATGCCGGCCGCGACGCTTCTTCCTCCCCATCCAACGCCGCCGCCGTGTCGCGTGCCATGGCCGCCCACGATGGCGCCGTCGTCGTGGCCGCCAAGGCCGGCAGCGACACCAAGCCCGCTGCCCGTCCATGTACGTCTGTCTGCATCAATGCCTGCCTGCCTGCCGCGCTCGCCGCGTGATCACCCCATTGACACCTCCCCATCCACCGACAGTGTCCAAGAACGGCCTGCCGCTCTACTCGCGCGGCGAAGTCTCGGAGCACACGTCCAAGCTGACCGGCATCTGGGTCACCTACGCCGACGGCGTCTACGACATCTCCAGCTTCGTCGACATCCATCCCGGCGGCGAGCGCATCCTCCTCGCCGCCGGCCAGGCCATCGATCCCTTCTGGGCCGTCTTCTCCATCCACGCCACGCCGGAAACCCGCCAGCTGCTCGAAGAGTACCGCATCGGCGATCTCATCCCTCGCGACCAGGACACGACCGCCGAGCCTGCGAGTCGCGCAGCAAGGGCATCGAGAAGCTCTTTGCCAACGAGCCCGTGCGCCACAAGTCGCTGCGCGTGCGCTCCGCTCGGCCCTGCAACGCAGAGGCCGCCCCAGAGTCCCTCGTGCCCTTTGTCACCCCAAACGACCTGTTCTTTGTCCGCAACCACCTGCCTGTCCCCGTCATCGACCCCGCCACCTACTCGCTCGAGATCGACGGCCCCGGCATCCCCGACGGCTTCTCGCTCTCGCTCGACGACCTCAAGACAAAGTTCCCGCGAGTCGACGTCATGGTCACGCTCCAGTGTGCCGGCAACCGCCGCAAGGAGATGCACGACGTCAAGCCCGTCAAGGGCCTCCAGTGGGAGTCGGGCGCAATCAGCAACGCCGTCTGGACCGGCGTCCGTCTGCGCGACGTGCTCGCCGCCTCGGGCTACGCCGTCCCCGACCTCGCGTCCACCGACCCGCTCCCGGGCAACATTGCCCACGTGCACTTTGGCGGCGCCGAGGGCTACGGCGCGTCCATCCCCGTCGAAAAGGCTCTCGATCCGCGCGGCGACGTCGTCCTCGCGTTCGAGATGAACGGCGAGCCCGTGCCCCGCGACCACGGCTTCCCCGTGCGCGCCGTCGTGCCCGGCCATGTCGCCGCGCGCTCCGTCAAGTGGGTCAACCGCATCTCCCTGTCGGACGAAGAGTCGCAGTCGCACTGGCAGCAGCACGACTACAAGGGATTCTCGCCGTCGGCCACGCTCGAGACGTCTGACTACTCCAAGGCCCAGTCCATCCAGGAGCTGCCGGTGCAGTCGGCCATTGTCACGCCCTCGCCCGGCGCCGTCGTGGCGTCTGACGACCAGGGCTTCGTGACCGTCAAGGGCTACGCGGTCGCTGGCGGTGGCCGCGGAATCAACCGCGTGGACGTGTCGGCGGACGGCGGCAAGACTTGGACCGACGCCGAGCTGGTGACCAAGCCCGACGGTCCGTACGGCCGGCAATGGGCATGGACGCAGTGGGAGGCACGCGTGCCCGTGCCTGCTACTTCTGCGTCTGCGGCCTCGGGTGATGCTGCCAAGGACGGTGTGCCTGTGACGCTCGTCTGCAAAGCGGTTGACTCGAGCTACAATGCCCAACCGGAGGGCTTTGAGGGCATCTACAACGTGCGCGGCGTGCTTGTTGATGCATGGCAGCGTGTCAATGTGCGCGTCGCACCTCCCTCTGCACCTCCTTCTCCTTCTCCTGCACCTGCTTCTTCTGCACACACTGCCAAGTCGGCTGGCGACAGACCGGTCCGATGATATCTTGTCCAGCTGCACCATTAAAGTATTCATGTCGATTCGTACCGCATTCGTGGGCATTCAATGGGTGATGGGCATCGTGGTGCACGGCTTGGTCGCTCCATCAGGTCTGTGCGTGTCCCAGTGGTGGTCTTGGAGAGACTGGGCTCGGATCGTGGAATGGCTCCGAGGTGAGGACGTCGACGACGACCGCGACAACCACCGCGATCTTACCTCGACAGCATCCATCCAGCCAGCCAGCTAGCTAGCCAGCCACACATGGCCGACAGCAAGCCACAGCCGCACCGGCAACACCTGCGGGTGCTGGAGCTCTACTCGGGCATCGGCGGCTTCCATGCGGCGCTGTGCAAGTCGTCCGTCCCACACACGGTCGTGTGCGCCTACGACATGAACGACCACGGCAACGCAGTCTATGCGGCTTCGCACCCGCACACGCCCATCTCGACCCGCAACATCGGCTTCCTGTCGCCCGCCGACCTTGCAGCCCACGCCGCCGACCTGTGGATGCTCTCGCCGCCGTGCCAGCCATACACGCGCAAGGGCGACCGCAAGGGCATGACCGACACCCGTGCCGACTCGTTCCTGCGGCTGCTCGACAGCCTCGCGGGCATGGCAGAGCCCGACCGGCCGCGCTACCTGCTCCTCGAGAACGTGCTCGGCTTCGAGCGGTCGCTGACGTTTGACGTCATGTGCAGGCGGCTTGCAGAGACGGGCTACGTCTGGCAGGCGTTGGAGATGAACCCGCTCGACTATGGCGTGCCGTACTCGCGGCCGCGCTTGTTTGTCGTGGCCAAGCGCGCCGGATCGTTCCTGGCGGCCTCGAGCAACGGCGTCGTCGGCCCCGTGCCTGTCGTTCCCGGACATTTCCAACGGCCCGGCGGTGCGCAAGCAGAGACACGCACAATCCGCGAGTACCTGGATGCGGACAATGCGTCGACTCGAGCAGCACACGACGCGCTGAGAGTGCCGGAACGAGCCTTGTGGGACGCTGGACGGTTCTTTGACATTGCGGGGCCAGACGATCGGCGGTCGTGCTGCTTCACGAAAGCGTATGGCACGTATGCGACGGGCGGCGGATCGGTGCTCCGGACCGACTGGGCTGAAGGCTGGGAGGCCCGTATGGAGGCGGCGTTTGTCGAGTACCGTAATGTGTGTGATCGGTTCAAGCCCAAGAAGGAGCGAATGGATGTTGCGAGAAGCGGCACAGATGCAGAAGCAGAGGTAGATAAAGAGGTCAAGACGGAGGAGGAGGTAGATGCGGATGCAGAGGCAGAGGCAGACCAGGAGACAGACGCATCGCAGCCAGAGTCTTCGCCTGCATCGAGTGCACCAGCATCACCCTACGCGCAGTTCAAGCGGCAACCGCGCAAAACCAAGCCCAAGAAACCGCCCGTGCAGCCAAAGTGGTGGACGCTGCTCGACCCACCCATGCCGTGCCCGCTCTCTCGGCTGGGCCTGCGGTACTTTTCACCAAACGAGATGGCGCGTCTGCACGGGTTTGAGGTGGACAGCGGCCGGCTCGTGTTTCCCGACAGCGTCACAACCATCCAGCGGTTCAAGCTCATTGGCAACAGTCTGCATGTGGATATTGTGCGGATGCTGGTCGAGTATCTGGTTGCCGAGCCTGGCGAATGCGGTGGATCAGGGCCGGAATAAAGGCTGCTGAATACATGCAACATACGACGCACTTTATATAGATACGACCATTGGACACAATCAATAGAGCTGCTGCGGCTAGGCTAGGCTTGGCTAGTCACGCAAGAGACCTTCTGAGCGGGCCAGATCGCGGAACTTGCGACGGAGAGTCTCCATCTCGCCCACAAGGTGGCGTCTAAGGGCCGCATCGCCCTGATCGATGGTCAAGGGCACAACCCATTTGCGGCCCAACAGGTTGATTTCCGAGTGGTAGACCTTGGTCGGGTCGAGGGCTTTGGCGTCTGGGGATGTGATGAGGGCGACTGTGCTCGTGGCGCCGTTTCTTCCCGTGATGTTGATGCCGGAAGCGCCAAAGAAGCGCAGCTGGAAGCAAGGCAAGGCGCGAGATCCGATCAGCCAAACACGCACACAGAGATAGGGAGAGATAGAGATAGTGAGCTGCACTCACAATGTAGAGGATGACGACCAGGAGGCCCGAGAAGATGGCACCCTGTGTGATGCCGGAGCTGACGTTGCCCGGCGAAGCCAGCAGCGTGTGAATGCCGCGTTTGGACAGATCGGGCTGCATCTCGAGGGCCACGAGCTCCGACAGCCGCTTGGAGGCCTCGTACGGATGCTTGCTCTTGACACACTGCCAGTCGCTGTCGTCAAAGAGGGCAGGATCGGCGGTGGTGGACGACATCCACACGACGCGCGCATCGCCGGAGCGGGCCAGCTCGTCCTCGAGCTCGCGCACGAGCAGGTAGTGGCCAAAGACGTTTGCGGCAAAGACCTCGCCGAGGCCCTCTGCGGTGACGAGGCCGGCGCGCTGCACGAGGGCGTTGCCGCCCGACTTTGCGAGCACGAGCGGGCGGGTGAAGAGATCGACGGCGCCGGCGACGGCGTCGATGGCCGTCACGGGCATGATGCCGGCATTCAGGGCCAGAAAGTCGAGGCGGCGGAAGCGGCGCTTGAAGTCGGCGGCGGCCAGGAGCACGCTCTTTGTGTTGGACAGGTCGACGGCGAGCAGCTGGATGGTGCGCTCGCCAAACGAGCGGTGGGCAGGGAAGTAGCGGGCGATGAGGGCGGCGCGGGCCTCTTGCGCCTTGGCCCGGTTGCGGCAGGCGAGCACGATGGTGACGGGCTCGTGGGCGGCCTCGAAGTGCTCGATGAGGCGCTCGACGATGCCGAAGCCGATGCCGCTGTGCGCACGCAGGCGTCAGTGGGTCGCTGCAGGCAGGCAGGCAGATACGAGTGGCAGATACGCAAGAGTGGCAGGCAGCGACAGCAACGCACGTGTTGGCGCCCGTGACGAGCGCCACCTTGCAGTCGTCGCCGTGCGAGGCAGAGTGCGCGGCCGGTGCAGGGCCTGGCATGGACGGGTCGGCTGCAGCGAGCATCGGAACGAAGCGGATAGAAGCGGAAAGAGACGAAATGCAGGCAAAATGCAGGCGAAATCAAGCGAGTTGAAGCGAAATAAAGTAACGTCGACGGGTTTCCACACTCGCTTGCTCTCAGACACACACACACACAGACACTCGCCTGCCCATGTCCATCATCCAGGTGCGTGCGTGCGTGCGACTCTGCATGCGTGTGTCTGCGTATCAGCGTATCTGTCTGTGCAGCAGACTAACCAACGCAACCAACGCAACCAACGAACGGCGCGGCCGCAGGCCATTGGCGCTCTGATGGGCAGCAGCACGTCTGTCGGCACTGGCAGCAGCACGCCCGGCGGCGGCAGCATGTCTGGCAGCACTGGCACCACCGGCACCGCCGCGCATGGCACCGGCGGGCTTGCCCACCACCCGCCGCTGTCGTCGTTTGCTCCGCCGCCGTCGCTGCACGCCAGCGCTTCCTTGAACAGCAGCAGCAGCACCTTCAACAGCACCACCACCACAAGCAGCTCCGGCAGACTAGACGCCCTGCGTGCTGGCCCCGACCCGTCGTCGGGCCGCAGACCATCGGCCGCCACGCCGCCCGCCTGCCCCGCAGATCCGCAGCCGCAGCCGCAGCCGTCGCCGTGGCACAACTCGCTCAAGGCGCGCGAGCACGAGCGCCGCCTCATCCACCGCGACGACTTCTTTCTCGAGTCTCGCTTCTTTGCCGGCCCAGACTCGCTGGCCACGCCGGCCGGCTCGGCCGCCCTGCCGTCAGACCGCCGCCCGTCAGACCTCAAGTCGCGCACCATGTCGCTATACTCGGAATCGCTGCGTTACGCTGCTGCTGCCGGTGCTGCCGGTGCTGCCGCGTCGTCGTCGGCATCGGCATCGGCATCGGCATCGGCGTCGGCATCGGCGTTGACTCTGTACGGCCCCATCGACTCGCCCTTGGTGGTCGGCACCCGGCCGCCCCCGCCGCTGCCCGCCGACCCAAACTTCCTGCGCATCGTGCGTCGTCTGGATATCCGCCGCATCACAAACCGCGTCATGGCTGCTGGACTGCCGTGGAAACAGCGCAGCGATCAGCGCTTGCACCGCAACAGCATTGCCGATCTCGCCCTCTTTCTCAATACCCGCTACGCCGGCCGCTACATGATCTGGAACCTGGCCGGTTCGTGCTCCTTTCGTGCCTGCTGCCGCCGCATCCTTGGCCGACCCAGCTAACCCGAGTTCTGATCATCTGCGGACAGGCGACACGTCGCAGGGCTCGTACGACACGCTGCCGTTTGGAAACCGCATTGCAAACTTCCCTCTGTCCAAGGCATACCACCTGAACGTCAAGACCATCATCGACATTGCCAGATCCATGCACGCGTGGCTCTCCCTCGACCCTGGAAACGTGGCCGTCGTTCACTGCACAAACGGCGTCGGCCGCACCGGCGTCGCCATTGCCGCCTACCTGCGCTTTGTCGAAATCATCCCAGACGCCAACGAGGCGTTCGAGTACTACGCCTACCGCCGCTCCCCCGCGACGACCATGGCCGGAGGCAGCAGCAACCAGCCCATCGACCGCTCGTGGGTCACCGTGTCGCTCGAGCGCTATGTCGACTACTTCAACAACCTCATGATCCTGGGCGGATCGGTTCCCAGCGCATACCCGCTTCGCATGCATCGCGTGGTCATGAACGGCATCCCCAACTTTGACGGCTCCGGCGGCTGCAATCCGGGGCTCGAGGTCTACGAGAGCGGCAAGCTCGTCTTCTCCACCTCGTCGGCACTCGCGGCTGCCCAGTCGTCGGGCCAGGCTGCGTCTCCGGGCGAGCTGGCCGTCTTTGCGCAGATGCTCGTGCAGCGCACCGACGCGGCCGTCATCTTCCGCATCCCTCACACCGCACCCCTCTTCCTCGAAAAGGACGTCCAGCTGCGCATCTTCCATACTCCCGCCGCATCTGCGTCTTCTGCGTCTTCATCGTTGGCTGGGCCTGGCCAGCATCCATCCGCTTCGCGCCAGATTGCCACAATGCTCAGCTTCTCATTCCACTCGGGCTTCATGCCCTCGAGCGGCATCATCCGCGTCGCTGTGTCGGACCTCGATGTCAGCAAACGGGATCTCGACGATGGCCGGTTCCCAGCAGACTTTACGCTTGACGTGGTCATCTCAGAGGGACTGTCCAAGGCACAGGAACTCGAGCTGGAGGCGTCCGACCCGGCCGGATCGTACAAGCTCTCGTACACCCGCTCGATGGACTCGTCGCTCCTCAAGTGCCTGTCCCGGCTCGTGTGCTACCACTCGGTGCGCATCAACGAGGCCAGCATGCGCGGCATCGAAGCCAAGGGCATCAACCGTGTGGTCGCGTGCTACTGCCTGCAGCAGACTGGCAACCAGATCCAGGACGCTCTTGACCTTGCACGCGCCATCTGCACCGAGCACCCCATGCTGCGAATGTCGGTCTACACCTCGTCCAGACGCGGCAGGTCTGCATCCAATCGCGACATCACCACCTCGTCCGACGCAAACTCGAGCATGATCACCGTCAGCAGCAGCGCCAGTGGCACCACCAGCAGCGCCGTCAACGCCAACAACCAGCAGCTCCTCGTCAATGGCTCATCTGCACCCAACGCCAACACCAGCGGGCCGCGCACGCGTCTGAGGAACAAAAATCCCCTGTCTGGCGGCATTGCCGGCGTCTCGGGTCCGGCCTCGAGTCTCGCTCCCGGCTTGCCGTCCATGCGCGAGCGGTCCCAAAGCGCCAGCTCTGTCCATGCTGCGTCGGGCCACGGCTCGCCCGACGATCCCTCTGACAAGGACTCGCTCCACACCATTGGCTCTGACTACTTTTCCTTCACGACCGCGTCCCCTGCTCTCTCCACTATCGCGCCACCTGATGCCCACCACCGCAGCGCCACGGCTGGCGGCCGCAGTTTATACTCTGGCGACTATCAAGGCCTGTCGAACCCGCCACAAGATGGGTCAGCGGTGCACTCGATCACGACGACGCAGACGCCCCAGCAGATATCGCCCGAGTCGGTCGGATCGCCGCCTTCGCCGTACCAGTCGGCGCTCCTTGAACGCGCGAACGCGTCTGCCAAGCGGCTCGAGAAGCTGCTTGGCCAAACGGGCCGGCGTGGCAGCGACCGCAAATGGTCGGCAGGCGAGGGCGACGACGCGTCCCACCAGCACCAACCTCTGCATGGATCCATGCCCGCTACCGAGCGGCAGAGAAGCGCAAATGACGATGCAGCGGGTCCGATGCGTGCGGCAACCACGGGCGGTCTGGGCACGCGGTCGGGTGCGGATGTCATGGGTCGGCCGTTTTCGCCGACAGAGGAGGGCGATGACGATGGTGGTGACGGTGGCGGTGGCGGTGGCGGTGGCGGTGACGATCGCCGCCTGCCGTCCACGACGCAACTGTCCCGGAGTGTGAGCGCCGACGCTGCAGGACGGACAGACGCACTGGGCCGGCTGGATATGGGCAGACTGCCGCTGGCCGGCCCGGTGTCGGCTGGATCGCCTGGTGCCTCTGCGCGCACGGCAACCATCGATCGGCTGGAGCGGCTGCTTGCACAGGACGCGCGGCGGCGTGGGTCTGGTGGGTCTGGCGGGCCGTCAGGATCTGGAGACAGTGGCGACGGCGATCAGCCACGCGAACAGAGTGTGGGTCGCGACCGCGACCGAGGGCGGTTCAATACCAGTCGGCTGGCGTCGCCTGAACCGATCGCTGCTGGCAGCAGTCGCGATGGTGACAGCGGTGGAGACCGAGAAGGAGACGCGAGCTCAGACGACGGAGCCGTGCGGACGCGTACCCACAAGATCACGGACGATGTGGCCGTGCGTCGGCAGATTGTTGGTGTGTCGCGGGCCGGTGCACCGCATCATCCGTGGCCCACGCCGCCATCGGGCATTATCCCCCCACCGCCGCCTGTCCCGTTACCCGCGACTCCTGCCATGTCATCGGGGACTGGCGCTTCGCGGATATCCGTCGCACCGCCCGCGTGGCCTACACCGCCTGTCAGAAAGATTGTGGATGCAGACAGCGAGGCAGGCAACGCCAAGTTTGAGAGCCTGCTCCCCAAGAAGAGCGATGCGGCGTTGGACGAGAAAAGCAAGAGCGACGCGAGTGTGTTGCCGCCCCCTGCTGCGCCGCCGCTTCCACCACCATCTGGGCCTCCAAGCATGCCCCCTCCGCCACCGCCGTTGCCACCACCACCGCCACCACCGCCACCTCCAATGCCGCCAGGTATGGGCGGCCCGCCTCCTCCGCCTCCTCCACCACTGGGAATGGGCGGTCCACCGCCGCCTCCTCCGCCACCTGGAATGGGTGGCATGTCGCGCTTCCCACCACCGCCAGCCAACGCCGGCCCGCAGATCCGCGCACGCGCCAAACTCCACTGGAACGAGATCCGCAACGTGCAAAACTCTGTCTGGAACGAGCTCGACATGGACGACCCGGCCTCTTCTTCGTCTGCCAACGGCCCGGCCGGCCGTCCCGTGGTCAAGCTCGACGTCAAGCGATTCGAAGAGCTGTTTTGCATTGTGCCCGGGCAGGACAAAAAGGCAGGCGATGCGGGCGGAGGCAAGAAACCCGCCACGATGGTCGCCAAAGTACTGTACACCAGTTTCCTCGACATGCGGCGTGCCAACAACGTGGCGATTGGTCTCAGCCGCTTCACGCGGCGCGGGCTTGACGTGCGCGGCATCATTGCTGCTGTGCAGGCGTTTGACGACACAGTGCTGGCGAGCGACGATTTGCTCACGCTGCAGGGCCTGCTGCCCACACCGGACGAAGCCAAGATGTGCGACAAGTGGCGCCGCACGCCGCCCAAGCCGGGACCGGACGGCACGGTGCTGCCCTATGCGCCTGCAGAAGCGTTCATGATGGCCGTCACGGAGCACCCGCACTTTTCGACGCAGGTGCTGGCGTTCCTCTTCAAGATGCAGGTGCACATTGAGGCGGCCGACGTGCTCGGCAAGTTCTCCCGGCTGCGCGCCGTGTCGGTGCTGTTCCGCTCGTCGGAGCGGTTCAAGATCCTCCTGCGCACCGTGCTCGAGCTGGGCAACCTCACCAACTACCAGTACGGTGCCGGTGCAGGGGCCGGCAGCTACCGCCCGTGGATGGGCCGCGAGGCCAAAGCCCTTGGATTCAAGATCGAGGGCCTGGCTCGTCTGCGCGACGTCAAGAGCGCCGACGGCAAGTGGAGTCTCATGACGTTTCTCATTGAGATGCTCGAAAAGGACGGCGGCGACGTGCTCGGTGTTGTCGGGGATTTCGAGGAGCTTTCTGTCGTGCGGCTGTATGATATCCGCGACCTGTGTGCGCAGGTGGGTGCCATGGAAGTCACAGTGCAGCGGCTACGCGGGTACGCGTTTAGCGAGGCCGACGGCAAGGACAAGAGTGGCGATGGCCCAAGCGGCGAGTCGGCGTTCCAGGCCCGTCTCGAGACTGACGTGCTCACGCCAGCGGCCGCCCTCATTGCCATGGTGCGCGAAGAGTTTGACGCGTTTGTGGCCGCATGGCGCGACGCCCTCCAGTACTTTGGCGAAGACCCCGACGAGTACGTTGTGCCGACCATTGGCGCCAGCGCCAGCGGCTCGGGCGATGACTCTGGAAGCAGCTCGCGCAAACAGGCGTCGTACTTTTACATGACGCTGGATGTGTTTTTCCAGAGTTTCCGGTCGGCCGTTATTGAGCTGCGCAAGCAGCGGGAAGAGGAGGTCCGCAAGGTCGAGCGCGCTGCACGGGCGGCGGCTGAGCGCGAGCGGCGGGCGGCTGTCAAGGCAGAGGCCGATGCGGCTGCCGCCGCCGCTGCTGCTGCTGAGGCCGAAGCCGAAGCGGAAGCCGGCGGAGATGCCGGTGGCGTGGCCAGTGGACCTGTTGAAGTTGCAGCAACAACAGCAGCAACCGCGACACCACCACCACACCGGCCAACAGCCGTCGACGCGGTCAAGGCACAGGCACGGACGACCGAAGCCAAGGAGATGTTCAAGCGGTTCTCGATGATGCCCATGAAGCCGCTGGATGCGCGCGAGCTGGACAAGCTGTTTGCTGCTGCTGCTGCCGATGCTGCTGAGGACGATCTGGACGGCGGCAGTGCAGGGGCAGGTGGCGGCGGCGGTGCTGCTGATGGGCCAGACTATGGTGATGAGTGATCATTACAACAATACATACATGTGCAGTACAAAACAAGTTGCCGCATCTGAGCTGAATGCCGCCAAGAAACAGTGTTGATGTGTGGCAGTGGCAGTATTGTGAAGCAGTGAATCTATTGTTTCTGGGAAATTTTGAGGATGTGAGAGGGCCCGTGGCTCAATGGTAGAGCACTCGACTCCAGATCGAAAGGCTGCGCGTTCGATTCGCGTCGGGCTCATTTCCCTTTTGCACGACAAGGCTATCTTGCTCCATCACGCTCCTCTCTTTTTGGCTTCCCCTGCTGCATCGTATGGTGAATCTCTGGCACTGGACACGCCGCTCGATCCAATTCTACAACCGATACATGGTCCGCTGCTCATCGAAACAAGCGTCTTCAGTGTCGATGCCCGCGCCGTCGATGCTCGTCTCCGTCTGTCCCGCAAGGCCCGCTCGCTCCGCACCCCGCTCGCTCTCCTCTCCCAGCACCACAACACCGAATTCACCGCCCGTCGCCATTACTGGACTCGTGTTTCTCGCCTCCTGTTCAACCGTCTCAACCTCTCCGACATTGCTCCTCCTGTTGCCCGTAACGACCCCCTCCCCACCTTCTCCATCCTCGACCGCACCAAGCTCCGTATTGCCCGTACCAGCCTGCTCTCCCCCAAGTCCGATCTTGCCACCGCCTTCTTTGCCCGCCAGTTCACAGACATCAGCTTCGCCAACTCCCCTTGCTTCGGCTACGACCTGGCCGATGGCGTCCGCACTCTGCTGCTCGCCCGGATCGACGGCCTGTGGACGCTCAAGTTCGCCCTCCGCCTCAACCTCCTCGCCGCCAACCACCCCTTCACCGACGGCTGCTGCATCCTCTGCAACCAGAGCCTGAACGGCACGCACGAGTGGGCTCACTTTGTTGTCAGCTGCACCGGCCTCGCCATCCAACGCGACGACGCCAACCTCGCCCCATTCATTGCCCAGATCTCGGAAGCCATCGAACACAAACTCCCCGAATCCAACGATCCCGCCGCTCTCGCCGCGCTCGGCTACGACGACGATCTTCTGGCTACGTTTAGGACCATCCGAGTATCTACAAGAATCGACCAAGTGTACATAACGCTCCTCGGCGGAGGAGTTCTATCCGGTGTTGCGGACATTACAGAGTCTTGGCTCTGTGGTGACCAGCAACAAGTCAATGCACCTGGAGACGTGCGTCCACTCGCCTCGCGAATGTGCGCATTTCTTCAGGCGGCCCATGGTGTGTTCCAGCGTACTTTATGGATACATCACCATGGACGTGTCGGACCAGGGGGATGACATAACTGAGGGATCTACGCACGGCCTTAAGCTCGAAAGGGTATGGCATCTAGTGTCTTGGGGACTGGGAATCTTCTTGGAATGAACTTCGGCATCACCTAAAAAAAAAAACCGATACATGGCCACGCCCGGCCTGCCCGACGGCGACCCGGCCAGCAAGCCCCGCCTTAAGGCATACGGCCTGGCTGTCACGCTCAAGTCTGCCAGCAAGTGCGACACGGCTGCCATCTACACTGCGTTCCAGATGCAGAACACAGCCAATATCATAAGCGATCCGGTCTTTGACCTGTGATGCTAGAAAGGCGTGTATGGATGGTATATCCAAAACACTCAACGCCACTTGCATGTTCCTCACTCATTGACGCGCTGCTGCGGTTCCTTGGTCCTGGCCGTCCATATGCGATCGTCATTGTCTTCCCTCTCTGAGCCGCCATACATGGCGTACATCTCATGTGGCAGTTTGGCCACTTGGCGCAGGGGCTCTTTGAGGATCTGCAGCGTCTTCTCGATAAGGACGCTGCACTCCTTACTGGCGTGAATGTTCTCCTCCTCCAGTCTGGCAATGACCGTTGGTGTGTTGAAGCCGCGTCTGATGTTCACTGGTCGGGCTGTTTCTGTGGCGGGCTGGTGTTCAGGTGTGATGCTCACCACGTCGGCCATGACGGGCTGCTCGGGCACACAGCAATCGTCACTTGCTGGACCGTCCTTCAAATCAAGCCGTCCGTGGCGCACCAAGCATTGGTACTTGGCGATCATCCGCAGCCTTGGATGGATCTTGCCGTCAGCCCATGCCTTCAGGACTGCACTATCCATTACAGCGCAGCTGCGCTTGTGTCCTTTGAGGAACGAGCTGTTGACGGCCCTCAGAAGTGTGCAGAAGAGGACCAGGTCGTTCTCGTTCTCGTGCGGCTGGTTCTTGGCGTCCAACAGCCCGAGGAGCTGATCCTCAACCATGGCCTCAGGCACCAGGTTGTGCCTGTCGAGGAAGCCCAAGAACGCGACGTGGTTGAGCGCCGCTTCCTTCTTCTCGGCTCGAATGTAGTCGTTCACCTCGCGGATGGCATCGTCATGGTCGCATGCCGCTATGCATTGTTCATGCGATGAGCATTCTAACGTCGTTGCTGCCTATTCGCCGCGGGTCGACTGCATGGATGCTGTCCAGCATCTGGCGACCTGGTCCGAGAACAGGCTTTGGACGCGGCGAGTTGCCATCCAGCTGTTCTTTGCTGGCAGTGTCATGTCGAGCCACGACACCACATCGGCGACCAGCTTTGCGTGGTCGGCGTCCACGCAGGCGGCTTCCACGATGGCCGACGCGAGCGACTCCAGATGTTCACTGGTTGGATACGGAACCAATGAAATATCCTTGGCGGTGTCCTTGACCGTGTCGTGGCCAAGCGAGTCCTTGTTGAGGAGCACCTTGCAGATGGTGGCAATGTTGGCCACCTCTTGCTCGCTTTGATCCAGTTGATCACATACAGCGACGAGTTCGGCCATTTCCTCGTCCGTCATGCCTTCTTGGCATTGTACGGACAGGACGGTCGTGGCGGGCTGGGCAGGCGATCCTGCCAATCGTATCAACATGCATGGATGGCTTGTCAGCAGCCATGGCTTGGCTTGGCTTGGATCGAGTGCGGCGTACTGTCGAGCACATACCTGGAAACGGCGCCAAGCACTTGACGCTTTCGCCGCCCATCAACTTGGCAAACTCGGCCCTGATCATCGCACAGTGGTGGCGTGGTCGCAGATGGTATTCATGCGACGCACAGAGTGTCAGCACATGACACAAACCAACGGCATCGGCACGACTGGACGCGGCGTCTCACGCAGAACGCTTGGCGCGGAATCTTGCCGGCTTGCGCGCAGACTTGCCGGTGGGTCTTGCCACGCAAGGAGCAGCGGGTCTTGTCGCCGACGTGTCGAGATCTGACACGCTCGTGTCTGTGCGACCGTCTTTGTGTGGAATGGCAACAGTGGATCACAAGTGTCAGGATCGTGTCAGAGCAATGGCCAGGAGGAATGCGGCCAGCACAACCGCAAAGCACCAGGAGGAAGGGCATGGCAGCAGGCCGTGGGCAGCCGGGCATGATCGGGCAGGCTGGCCAGAGAGTGGAGTGGAGTGGGAGGAGCGCGATGGCAAGCAACGCGACGGGAAGCAATGTGACGGAAAGGCAGCCACTCCGACGGACACGCTGACAGCAAGGCAGGCAGGCAGATGGGCAGCTTTGCTGGCTCACCTGTTTGAGCGGCAATGACTAGCTTGCTTCGACCGCTGTGCAACTCGGATTGGAATGGCATTTGGTCTGTGGGAGGTTGTGTGTTGAGGACGAACAGGCGAGAGCAGATCTCGAGTTTTGTGTGGCATTGTATCTTGTGACAGCCGATGCCAATCCATTTGCAAATGCATCTGATGCCAAATGCATTTGCCATTGTGATGTCATTCACAGTTCATGTGAACGTGGTAGAGGTTGAGGACGCGAATGAGCATGTGTGTCTTGTACGCAATCCTCTGCAGGAGCTCCAGCGCCGGCGATCGGCAGCAGCCGGCCTGGCGGTCGGCGTCCATTGTCTCGTTGCCAAGGAAGGGCGATCTGAGCGGTCCGTCCAACCACCGTGGTATCTCGCTGATCCATGTCAGCTTGAAAGTTCTATGCAAAGCTCAACGCACTCGGCGAAGGTTGCAACCTCATGCTCCACGAGCAAGCTGGCTTCCACCGCGGTGAGGAGGCGGCCGCGTAGGTCTGCGCTCTCGTCGACATTATCCAGCGACGGCGTGCACGCCAGCTGCCCACACATGCAGCATTCATTGACATCAAGAAGGCATTCGACACGGTGCCGATCGGCGCGCTGCTGTGGAAGCTGCGCAAGATGGGCATCCCGCCACGCACGTACGAGTTCCTCAAGGCACTCTACACGTCATCCACCGCTTGTGCACGATCAGGCAATGTGGCTCGCTGAGCCGTTCAACGTCAGGCGAGGCGTCCGCCAAGGCTGCCCGCTGTCTGGCCTCTTGTTCAACCTGTTCCTCAACGACATACTCGATGGCATCCCCGAGATCAGCATCCCAGCCGTGGCTGACGGTCATGGCATCCGTGGGCTGATGTTTGCAGACGATGTGGTCATTCTCGCAGAGTCGCATGCAGCATTGGCAGCCGCGGTGTTGGATGGTTGAGACGGATCTCGAGGTAGAAGCAGAGTACGGTTGGACGTTGGCTCTGCACGGTTCCAACAGTGCTAATGCAGCTATGGTTGACGGTGGGTTGACTGAAAGAATGCCAACTCGGCCTCCTCGCGACTTGCCCCGCGATCCCACATCCCCTCTTCCACGTCCACGGCCCACCAGCCGCGTCGTCGTGAACCTTTGACACTGTCGTGGACCACGACCAAGGCATGCTGCTTGGCAGCCCTTCATGTCGATGGACAACCCTTCAGTGCCACAAACGCACAAATTTGCATGCTCTGACGTGGCCGTTGCCAAGCATCAAACTCAATCGACGTTTATAGCGGAGCAGTCGATTGTCAGCCACCAACTACGCACACCATGTCTGACAACAAGACCGCCGCCAAGCCCACCACCGTGCCCGAGACCGAAGAGTCTGGCTACTCCATCTCGAGCCTGACAAACTTTGTCAATGTGCTCTCGGCCCTTACGATTGTACGCACTTGGCTGCTGTTGCCGCTGTCGCACTCTGGCCCATGCAGCCGCATCTCCATTGCGCCTCCAGCACTGACACACCGATCAAGGCGGCAGGCATTGTGACCATGCTCTCGCCGGGCATCTACTGGACCAAGTACGTCAGCGGTGCTGCCAGCATCTTGGTGGGCATCCTCGGCCTCGCTGCCACCGCCAATCCCACCTTTGCCAAGAGCTTCAGCACCATCTACAACGTCTATTTTTGTACGTCGCTTTGCTGTATGTGTGTCTGCCTGTGCACCGATTGCATCTCACATTGCATCGCCACTGCTGCAGTCGTCGATACGACGTTTGCCTTGCTGTCGGCCCTCATCTTTGTCACTCTTCCATGGGAGAGCACCGTCGATGCCTGTGCCCGCCGCAACGGCAGATGGGAGAGACAGGACCGCCGCGACTGCGAGGAGGCTCGCGCGACTGCGTTCAACTTCTTGCTCTTCTTCTCCATCTTCCGCTTCGCCGTGCAGTGCGTGTGCGTCTACTATGTCGACCAGTACGCCAGAAAGATTCACGCTCAACTTGCCCTTGATGACGCCGAGATGGGGACTGCTCCTTCAGATGACACTGCCAAGTCTGCTGCTCCTGCCTCACTTGATGCCCCTGCCGCTCCTCAGCCAACCACCACCACAGCTCCTTGATGCAGCAATGAAGCACACTGGCACTGCAGAAGCCGTGATGGCTTGCCTCGCATTCTTCTGAAAGGCGATTGACACGGATTGACTATCAACACTCGCATTGCCAAGGCGTCTGCAGACTCTGGCCTCTTCTTGTCCATCCTGCCACTCATGAATCTGCTGTTTGCGATTCTTGGCCGATCCACGACTGGATGGAATGACGTCCCCTTGCACCTGCTGGGCAGAGCCAAGACTGCCGATGCTAGTGGCAACCCAGTCGCAGCAGCAGAAGCCCGTCCACTTTGTCACAATCTCGCAGGCGGCCTGCTCTCCTCTCGATTTTGCAAGGCGTCGTTTGACAAGGATCTGCTGCGGCAATATTGAGGACGATATCGAGGACAGCGCTGCACCGGTTGCAATGCGGCATTCGCAGCCACCATTCCACGGCCGAGACGTTGAGCTTGGAGATGGCACCGAGTCTGCAGCTGCCCGTCTTGGTTGTGGCAATAGTGTCAAGGAGGAGCTGGCCACAGTGGCTTGCAAGATGTGTCCTGGCTGTGAGCGGTCAGATTGCAGCAGGATTGCTTTGCTGTTGACGAACGAAACGACGCCGTGCTTTGCAAGCCCCTGCCAAGCCACGCTGCGTGCTGCCTGCCTGCCTGCGGGTCGAGCCAGCATGCCAGCCAGTCTCTGGTCTGCCCACCTGCCCACCTGCCCACCTGCCCGACTGGCAGCTGCGCACCAGCTCGACACGGCATGCGAGCCTGGTCGGCTGACTGCCGTCCCTGCGATGGTCCCTTTGCTGCACGTGCCCAAGAGGTGGCGTCCTGGCGTCATTGTCGCATCGGGCGTGCACTCGCACTCCCACGAATGCCGGACATGTGATGCCAAGAAGCTTCACGCTATGCCAGCATAAAGTGCGGGGCCGCTCGCCGCAGGACGGACTCAGATGAAGGCACAGCTGCAGATAAGGAACGGCGATGACAGCGACGCGAGTCGCGTGGTGGTGAAGCAGAATGGCCGTCAACGTATCAAGGCAGTGACAGTGACACAGGCCGCATGGCAGTGGCAGAGATGGACGGAGATGAGGACAAGTGAGCGGATGGTGTCGGCTTTCCCCAAGTCAACCCATTATCAACCACAGCAGCAGTCGTACTGTTGGAACAGCACAGAGCCAACTCCCAACCGTGTCCCTGTTTCCAGCCTCAAGATCCAACCATCCACTCGTAGGCGGCCATCTTCTACCTCGACTCTCGGCAGGACTACAACAAAATGCCCAGCATGTTCAACCTCCAACGCACTCTGTCATCTCCAAACCACTCGCATTTCTGGGGGCCGCCGTCGTCGTCGGTCAACTGGTGCGAGACCGACTACAATGTGCGTTGTGCTGGCTGTGGATGCTGTGCACTGTCTGTCTTGAATGCCTGTGTTGGCGAGTGATCGAGTGATCGCCTGGGCTGCAAGCAACTGACGGTCGGCGGGTCTGCAGGTGACGTCGTATGTGGCCGAGTACTTTAATACCGTGTCGTCGCTTGCCATGGCTGCTGTGGGTCTGCTCGGCGTGCTGCTGCATCCATGGGCCGAGCGTCGCTTCCACGTCGCTTTTCTCACCATCGTTGTTGGTGAGTGCACTGCTGCGACTTGCGTCTGTGTTTGTGTGTTTGCAGTCTCTCCACATGGACGCATGCTCACTCGCTCTCACATACTCGCTGCTGGATGCGATGCTGGATCGGATCGCCAACCAACCAGTCGGGCTGGGATCCGTTGCATTCCACGGCACGCTCCACAAGTTTGCGCAGGCTCTCGACGAGGTGCCGATGCTGTACTCGTCGCTCACGTTTGTGTACATTGGCGTGTGCCAGCGCTACCGTCTCTTGCCATCGCGTCGTCGGCTGTTTGCGACCGTCCTCTGCCTGCACGCCATCGTGACCACGCTGCTGGTGACACTGTCGCACGGCCCGCTCCAGTTTGTGCTGTTCCACACGAGCTTCGGCACGGCGCATGTGTATGCACTGTACCACGCCGTGCAAGTGTACCGATCTCGCCGAGCTCGTCTGATGGCGGCGCAGCACTCACTCACAAGCACGCAATCCAGCAACGGTCACATCCAACAGCAGCAGCAACAAGCACCAAGAGATGCGATCCTGTGGACGTTTGAACGCGGCGCTGCGCTGTACGGATCAGCCATGGTGTGCTGGATCGTCGACATGACGCTCTGCGAGTACGTCAATCCTGGCTACGAATCCACAGCTGTCCTGCCGATCAACCCACAGCTGCATGCATGGTGGCACGTGCTGGCGTCGCTTGGACTGTACAACATGGCGCTGCTCACTCTGGCGGCGCGTGTGGAGACTCGGTCGCTTCGCAAGGCACAGCGCCGTGCACGCAAGCAGGCAGCCGCACAGGCAGCCGCTGAGCAGGCATCGTTCGAGTCTGGATCGCCTGGCAGCAGTGTCGCGTCTCATTCTGGATCGGACGGCAGTCCGTTGTCTGACGCTCGCTTCGGCTCTGTCAGGGATGGCGGCGTTGCAGGCATGGACGAGATCGGGCTTGCATTCTGGGGTGGATTGGTGCCGTATGTTGTTGTCCTGCATAATGGCGCTACTGGGCGGTCGTCGTCGTCTGCTGCAGATGTTGAAACTGGAGGTTTCGAGGCGAACTGAATGAAGAGATTCTGCCGTGTCCAGTTGAGCCGTGGATCGCGGCAATCTCAACAGCTGCTCAAGTCGAGCAGTGCATACCCCTCGTATCTGCAGTAAAAGCGTCTCTTCAATCTGTCCATGCAGTGCACTGGCAACCTTCAACACACGCTTGAGCAGACAGGACAGGCGAGCAAGGAGACTGCAGGCGTCTGCTGGAAGCCAGTCCATATGAGTATGGAACGGTGTTTAATGGACAAGCAGATGGAAGGCGTGCGGTCAGAGACCCAATGCCGACGGCCGCTGTTTGTGGTAGTCCATCTTCTCGACCTTGACCTCGCCATCCACCAGCTTGTAGACGTACAGCACGATCGACGTGCCCTGGATGTCCATGAGCACAAAGCTCGGCGTTGTCTCGACAAAGGCAGACAGTGGGACGGCTGGCTTTGGCGGCGACGCGTTCTGCGGCGTGGGCGAGCCCGCTGCCGAGCCAGCTGGTTGCGCGTCGTGTGCAGCCGCGTCGTTGTCAGGGACGGCATCGTGCGACGGGGATGCCGATGCCGATGCAGACGCAGCACTGCCAGATGCAGCATGGGCAGCATTGAAGGCGTCAACGACGGCGGCAGGCGGGGGCTGCACAAGCGAGAAGGCGCCCGTGGCTGAGCCGGGGTTGACAAAGAAGCGGCCCTCGTGCTCAAAGGCCTCAAAGACGTGCGTGTGGCCCGAGATCAGGATGTCAACGTCCAGCTGGCGGGCGGCGACCCCCAGGGCATGGATGTCGCCCCACGGGATGATCTGGTGGCCGTGGACAAGGCCGATACGCAGCGGGCCGTGCGTGATGACCTTGGCGTGCGGCGGCTGGCTGGGCACGGACACAGCGGGGATGATGGCGGTCGTGGGGGCAGGCTGGGCGGCGGAGGCGTGGCTGGGGTCAGCGGCAGACTGGGCCGACGGCGGCACGACGACGGTGGTTGTGGACGAGTGGAACGACGGCGGGATGAACTCGTCCATGTCGCCGCGCACGGCAATGACCTCTGGGGCGATGGTGCGCAGGTAGTCGTGCAGGCTCTTGGTCGACAGGTTGCCTGTGCAGAGGATCTGCTGGATCTTGCCCGGCACAAGCAGCTTCTTGAACTTGGCCGGCAGGTCGATGGAGCGGTGCGGCACATGCAGGTCGCCGAGCACGAGCACGAGCATGGCGGCTGTTGCAGTGGTTGTGGTTGTGGTTGTAGTTGTTCAAGTGGCTGCAACTGCGACTGGCTGCGACCGTGCCTGGTTGTATGTACAGACGGTTCGCTCTGGGAACGGCCGGCCGTTGTCTGTCTTGAGGTGAAAGAGCGATCTCGACCAAACGCCGGCTTGCCCCCTCTTCAACCACGAGACATCCAGCGAGCCCTCGACGCCCATGCCGTACGACGACAGATACTCGCCGGCCCAGCCTGCGGGCGCCTCCGACGACAGGCATCGTGACGCCAGGGACAGGGACGCCGACCGCGACCGTGCGTCTGCGTACGGCGACGCCGACCGCCGCCACGACCACCGCTCGTCGTCGCAGTCCCACTCGCTGTACGGCGGCGCCGATTCTCTGCGCAGGCGGGAGCGCAGCCGCTCGCCCGAGGCCGCTGGCCGTGGCCCCTCGGCCGGCTCTGCCGCTGGCTTTGGCCCGGGCGTCAGCGAGGTCTGGACTGCCGGCTCCAGCGCTGCGGTAGGCGGCGCCGTCTCGGGCTCAGGCTTGGGCTCGGGTGTCGGCGCTGCCGACTACGACCGTCACCGCGAGCGCAGCGACAGAGATCGAGACCGAAGCGACCGAGGCGACCGTGGCGACCGAGACAGGGACCGCGACAGGGACAGGGACCGCGACAGGGACCACCGCACGAGCTCGAGCAGGACGCACTCTCGCACGCACCGCTCTCGCTCCAGGTCGCCGTCCAGACACGCTTCCGGCAGCCACAGGGACACCCGCGAGCACAGAGACAGAGACCACGAGCACCGCTCGGGCGACCGCGACAAGGACCGCGAGCGAGACAGAGGCGACAGACACGGCGGCGGCAGCAGTAGCAGCAGCAGCCGCCGTGACAGAGGCGACGAGGCCGTGTCTCGCGATCATCGCGAGCACCGCAGCCGTCGCGACTCGCGCGACCGATCCGACAGACGCGAGCGAAGCGACAGAGGTAGCGACCACGGCCGCCATCGCGAGCGTTCATCCCGCGACGACCACCACCGCGAGTCTCGCCGCGACGAGCACCATCGCGACGATCGCTATGCCCCGTCTGCCTCTGCCTTGGCCAACGGAGGCGCCAGTGCGCGCGTTGGGTCTGACAAGGTCTACAACGACATGGGCGTCCCCTCTGGCGATGACTCGAGCCGCGTTGGCGGTGAGCGTGGAGGCAGCTATGCTCCCGCCCATCATTCCCAGACCCGGCCTCACTTGCCTGCGGCTGCACCTCTACCCGTGTCTGGATACGATCGCGGTGTGTATGCTGCCTCTGCCCAGTACCACCAAGGAGGAGGATACTACGACCAAGCCCACCAGCAGCCAGCATACAATGGATACGAACAGCCGTATGGACGCCAAGCGGCACCTGCCCCACAAGCACAGGCTCACGTTCCAACGCCCGCCCCTGCTGCTGCTGCGCCTGCATCTGCATCTGCTTCCGCATCTACCGAAGGCATGACGGACGCCCAGCGCAAGTACGAGGAGCACATGCGTCGCCAGGAGGAGCTGCGTCTTCGTCGGCTGGCTGGTGGCGCTGGGTTCCGGTGATCTGCTTCACACTCTCGGGTCATTTCAACGCATCTGCCGTTGTGCGTTTGCCAGTGAGAGCCGTTGTGTGCTCCAAGTGTCTGCAAATCTATCCCAGTGTTGCAATGAATGGACGTTTCGAAGCAGTTTGTTTATTGGTCACAGGAGAAGCACGCTCGACGCGTTGTGTTGGACGAGCGGAGGGTCGGAAGAGCGGAGGATGGGACGGAGGTTTGTTGCTGGGAGAGGACACGCAGACAGGCAGGCAGGCACAGGCAGGCAGGCAGATGGAGAGAGAGGGCGAGGGGAGGCGAGAGGGCCGCCTGCTTAGTGCTCTTTAACGTGAGCGAACTGGACTAAGACCACTGACCTTAAGTCGAGGACGGTGCTGCACACAGGCTGCAGACCGGCGTCACTTTAGGTCAGAGGGTTCAGTTCGGTTCGCTCCCGTCGCACCAACCAGCGGCAGTCTTGCAGTGGTGGGTTGGACGGCGGAGGATGGAATGGATGGGAAGGTTGGGCAACCAGATGCGACCAGATGCGACCGAGAACGGCGAAGAAGAGAGCTGAGAGTTGGAATGGATGGGAAGGACTGCGGTGGGTGCGGGCCTTTTTAATCCCGCATCCGACTGGCGCACGGCTGCAGATGGCGTCGCTGTTGCTGGTTGGCTGGTTGGCTGGTTGGTTGGTTGGTGTCGGAGTTGA
>JAHLKH010000180.1:0-57065 GCA_025526915.1 Entophlyctis helioformis | reverse complement strand
GCGTCGACGCTGGGATCTTTTCTGTAAAGTTGATCTTGTGGATGCGTTCTGTGCGGGGGCCACGCACTCTGCAAACTCCGTTGTCAGCCGATGCCCTCACCAGACGCCGTGGAACCACTAGACAGGCATGACCAGAAGGACTTACTCTGCAAAGGATTTGTACAAGGTGCGCTGCTTGATGGCAATGTCGTAGAGCAGAATACCGTGCGGCGAGTGATTTACAATCTCAATCTTGAGGGGTATGTTTTCCTCTGCAAGTGCGCATCAAGGTCAGCCGCAACAACGTGCACCAGCCAGTGACCCACAGATGCAGCAAACACTCACCGCTGTGCCGTTGCGTGCGAGGGATCGACGCCTTGATGCCAACGTGTCCCGTCTTCCACCACAGACGGCCGACACCGCATGACATTTCAAGGGACCGTGGCTCTTGGTACTCGGGAACCGCCACATCAAGCGTCGATGGAATGGTGATGGGCAGGTACACGGCCCAACTTGGGTTTGCCAGTGCGGATAATCACCGACGAGATCTCGTACACGATGCTGCCGTATGGCCCCTAGTTGAGTGTCACGACAAGCACGGCATGAGTCACAATGTATGCAGCCATGGCATGCCGCTGTGGGGCCAGGCCCATTACCTCGAACGATGCAGGAAGAGATGTGGGAGGCACACGAAAGGCAAAGGGGAAGATGTACTCGCCGGCAGCCAGCCGCACATGTTGCTCCCGCGAGCTATGGCTGCCGAGGACGTTCAAGACCTCTCTGAAGATGGGCATGACAGTGTTTTGTGCATTGACGTTTGGCCTGTGTGCAAGGCGAGGCGCAGTGAGAGTGTGTGTCAGTGCGTGTCTTGTGCACACATCAGGCACCAGTGCACTCGGGCAGGGACGGGCAGGGACGGGGCATCGGAAAAGCCAATCAGGAAGGGTCTCGGCGGAGTATTTTGGTGCACAGATTGGATGCGGCATGTGCCAAGCAAGACAGGCAGCACAGCCAGGGGCATGCGAGTGGCAGGGCAGTGCAATGCAGGCAGGATAGACGACGGCGACGAAGAGAAGGGGCAGGAGGAAGAGGGCATACGCACCCCTTGCGGCGGCGGTCGATGTGGGTCTGCACCGCACCCGAGAACCGCACCCGCAGCACCTTGAGCACACATTCCCGCACGATGGTCAGTGCCACATGGCCCTCGATGCGCTGTCCCGGCACAAACGTCGTGCGATTGTCGTCGAGCTGCACTTGGAACGCCGTGATGGTGCGCTGCAGCTGGTTGCCTGTCGAGCTGCTCGACCCTCGACGGCTTGCCGTGGGAATGCCGGCTTGGGGCGTTGCTCCGTCGTGCCCAACAGGCGAGTCCGCCGCTGGCGACGACGCAGACGCCGATGCACGGCCGTCCTGAGCGTCGATGGCAGTGCCGACCACGTCAATGGTGCTTGTGCTTGCGCTTGCACTGCTGTTGTTGGCACTCTGGAAGCTGGCTCGGGACGCCAGCACGGCTGTCTGGACGGTCAGTGCTGCCGGCTCAGCCCGGTGTTGCTCTGCGTTGTCGCCGCTGCCGCTGCTGCTGCCCTGGCTGCTGCTGCTGACAGACGACCGGATCTCGACTTCAACGCTCATGTTGTCAATCGGAGGAAGGAGCAGCCCTGTCGGAGCTACAAGAGAAGAGGCAAGACACCACGTGGAGACCACGTAGAGATCGCATGGCCGAAGGTCCAGGGGGGTTTCCCTCCTCTGTTCGCTGGAAAGCTTCCACAGCATCTCCTTCTCCTTCATTTGTGATGCATATGGTACACAAAGTCATCGTCGTCCGAATAGTCGATGCTGTCCACAGCAGCGGCAACGGTGATTCCAAGCGTGGCACTCGATCGCGCATTGACTTGGACGCTGTCTTGGTCCCCTCGCAGACTGAGTGAATGGTGTGATGGACTCTTGCCTGTCGATCCAGGTCGGGCTGCGGAGTTCTCCTTGTCGCTGCCATCATACTCGTCGTCTGAGGACTGCGACTTGCCCCCGCAGCGATCGCTGGTACCGCAGATCCTGTGTAAAGAACAGCACGGGGTTGCCAATGGTGTTGGTGGCCGTCAGAATGAGCGAAATGCCTTCGACGACTGGAGGGACGGATCTGCCAGTGACAAGCTGATAGGACAGGCACGCCCCAAACAGACTCCAACACCTGCAGCAACGCCAGAGAGTGCCAGAGAGTGCCATGCAGCGTCAGTAGACGTCAGCAGCCATCGACCACTTGCCCAGATCGCACACGAAGCGGTTGCGCATCTGCCACTCACGCCAAGCAGCAGAGTGTGACCGACACAGCTCGCCTCACGACAGCAATCCGCATCTGCAGTGTGACGTCGATCTTGGGGGCCGACTGCCGTCGTGCGCCTCGGCCTTTGCCTCTGGCGGGTGATGGTGGGTCCATCCTTCCTTGCACACGCCTGGACAGCATTGCCACTCGCCGGTATGTGAAGTAGTACAGGACGCCGATCACGGCAGGCACAAAGAACGAGCCGGCCGTGTTGAGCGTGCGAAAGGACACCGACAGAGGCTCTTGGGTCAAGACATCGAACCTGTCCCAGCAGCCAGCAAGTGTTGGTATGTGGATGCCGTTGTTATGGACAGTCGGCTGGACTCACCCGCAGTACAGCCTGCTGACTGTGGAGGGAAAGCACGCAGTCAAGGAAGACAGTCAGCTGCATTGCATCCAGTCATGCATGTGGTGGGGCAGCGAGAGAGAGGGCAGAGAGAGAGGGCAGAGACTCGCCTTGCAGGACATAGTGTGTGCGGCTGCCGAACAGGATGGGCAGCATCGCCAAGACAGAGTTGACGATCCAGATGACAAGGACGAAGAGCTGGATGGTCGATGGACGCGGTGCTGGCTGCTCGCGCACAATCACATGGAACTGATACACTGCGAGTCCCTGCCAAGGGCACACCAGGGGCACACCATGGACGCTCAATGTCAGCCAGCCAGCCACTCAGACAAACAGCCAAACAGGCAGACAGCCAAACAGACAGCATGCCCAGCTCTTCGGATCGAGTCGGTCAACACCGCGAATCGCCGCAGTTTGGAGACGCTCCAGAGTCGCGATTGTGTGCGACCAGACGTGTCGACTGTGACGGCCGCCGATGTGACCTTGGCCAGGCACAGCCATATGGGCGATGCGAAAGCTCATCTCTCAAAGCATTCCAAGCCAGAGCATCCAAGCCAGGCTTGGACTCGTTTCGCGCCGCATAACAACCGTCAAGCCACCATGGCAAACCATCCAAGCACATCCTCTGTACTCACCAGAATGGTCCACACCCGACACGACACCAAGGTGCTGGAACGCCAAACCCCTGCACCTGGCACAGCACGTTGCTCTTGGCAAGCATCGAGACGTCGGACCCGAGCGACGAGCCATAGGTCGACAGCACCACCATCGAGAGCAGCAAGTCGCACACGGACAGCGACAGGTTGAGCCAGACCTCGCCGAAAGAGCGCAGGTGCTTGGATCGGGCGATGGCGAGAACAAACACGGCATTGAAGAGGCAGGCCGACCGAGTACGCCATGACTATGGCAACATTCATAAGCTGCAGGACAGGCTCTGTCTTTGGTATTGGCACCTCGATGGTTCTGCAGCTTCCGACTCTGTGTTCGAGACCGCCATGGGATGGTACACGGCACACGGCACGCGCGTTGTGGTTTGTGCGGCAAGGAACACTTCAACAGCCGCAAGGTATCAGCGGCACAAAAACCGGCGGGTTCCCTGGCGAGGTTGAGAGTTTTTGAAAAACCGTGCTTTGAATGCCTGCTGCTGCTGCTGCTGCATGGGATGGCGGTGTCGGCCTGCATTCATGCATCTGGCTGCACGATGCGCATGAATGGAGCCAGACAGGGTTGCATTCATTCGACTAATAAGCGAACAGAGTGCCGATAAGGAAGCGGTGCTTGAGACAATTAGAATGTAAGAGTGTGTGTGTGAGAGAGCATCTTGTGGGTGTGTGTGTGTGTGTGTGTGTGTGTGTGTGTGGCTGTATGCAGCTCGCACAGACGGTGCGACTCAGAGACGGCCAGTGGACGACGATGCCCGCGCGCTGTGCCTCGGCCTTCTTGTTGGTCAGGCCCAACAGCTCCATGAGAGACTCGCGGTAGCGTCTGTCCAGACTGAGTAGGACCGTTGCATTGAGCAGCGGGCTGAATGGCAAGAAGACCACAGCACGAGCGTCGGTGAGCGGCGACACGGCCTTGCCAGAGAACGACTGCATGATGTTGATGATCAGGTAGAATGTCCACGAGCCCCTGCGAACCACGAGCAGGCATCAGTCGTCGGACGGATGCATGGATCTGCAGTGGGTCTGCCATCCTTGACAACGCGCCACGCCACTCACATGAAGCTGCCGGCAACAAGGACAGCACGCTTGATGATGGCGACCTGCACTTGGAAGTTCTTGCTCTTCTTGGCACGCAGCTGCGACGACAGCTTGCCGCCAGTCTTTGACGAGCTGTCCGTGGCAGCCGTGCCCACCTGCGCGCTGGCCGTGCTGGCATCGAGCATCGGGGTTGGACTTGCTCGAGCTCTTGTCGCCCATGGCTCCAGCTGTCGAGCTCGATCCGCTCGTGTCCGAACCGCCGGTGCCCTTGGAGCCGGATGGGTGCTGCACCACAATGAGCTCCTTGTTGACCAGCCACAGCTTGCGGCCGATGAAGAAGTAGATGGCAATGATCATGCAAGGCAGAAGCGCCAGAATAGCCATGTTCCTTTGGCCGGTGGCGATAGTGAGTGAGCCAGTGATCCAGCGAGCCGGCGATCCAGCAAGAGAAGGATCGCCACCGACAGCCAATGGCTTCACGGCACAGGCAGAAGGATGAGCCAGGCTGGCACTCACAAGAAACGGATGATGATGGCACTCGGTGTCTGCGACAGGAGGTTCACGCCGCAGTACATGCCTTGATGTGCGAATGAACGGCATGTAAGTGGCATGGTTTACATGACGCGTCTGGCAGTGCAGCCCAGTGCATACATACCAGACGGCTACAATGAGAGTCGCGACGGCCAGACGAGAATCGGTGTTCAATCCATCGCAGCATGCCGAGCATGCCATCCAGTAGAGTGCCACCAACGGCCGTGAAATGGATAGTCCAGCACGTTTGTGGAGGAGTCCCAACGGCCACAAGCCAGTGAGTACATGCCAAGACAAGCGAAAGCTGCGAGCCGTGCTGGATCAACCAGATGGCGAGCACAGACCTGTATGGTGTATCCATCGTTGCGATCGGCGAGGACTGGAGTGAGTCCCCAGATAAGTGTCACGAACCAGACGACGCCGAGAAGCATGGTAAGTTGTTTCTGTCAACGACACAGAGGGGCAACGGAGGAGCATGCACAAGACGCAGTGCGATGGTCAGCCATTCCGAACGGTGTTGGCATGTCTTGGCACAATGCAAACGCGAACACACGGACAGACACACGGACAGACACGCGGACAGACACGCGGACAGACAGACAGAAGCAGTCGCTGGACCGGCAGACTCACCTTGGTCGGGTGCGACTTTTCCATGACAATCAGCCAGTAGTTGCATCCAGAGATGGCAAGCAGCGTGAAAACGCTCGCAACTGCCAGCGTCTGCAGTCCGAACCCTTGCCACGTACACACGGTCGGATTCGTGAAGATGGTCACCGGCTCGTTGAAACTCGCGATGTGCGTGACGAGCATGATGATTGACCACGCTGCGTCGCACGCCGTGAGATTCAGATTGAGAATCACCTCGGTGGCTGCGAGCAGCGTCGGCGAGCGCAGGATAGACATGAGCAGCACGGCGTTGGAGATGAGCGACAGGATAATGAGGATGATGACAATGACATGGATGGCCGTGTTTTCGCCTGTGATGCCGTCGCCAGCCATTGCGAGACGATTGAGTGTGAGTGCGAGTGAGTGTGAGAGTGGATGTGTGAGTGTGTTTCTGTGAAGAGCTCTCTGCACAGAAGCAACAAGGAAAGAAACGGCACAGAGCTTTGGTCTCGCCAGTCGATGCAACGTCATTCGTGTGGTTTTGGAATGCAACATGCATGACGTCACCGACCATTGCCAGGAACTCAGCCAGGTACATGTATATTGTGATCGCATGCATGTTATAGGATCCACTCACGTGTTCCTGGTTGTGGTGACGAGTCTCGATGTTCTGGAGCATCACAGCTCGGAACAGCTTGGCCTTGTCTTGCATTGCATGTCATTGAGGCAGCGTTTACCGACCACTGTGGACTGCACAGCCGAGCATCTGACGGCATTGCTGTCTGCCAAGGCTGCTCATGGAGCAAGTGTATGCTTGTCGGCTGCTCGTCACGCTCGGCATTGGCAGTCTCGATGGCTTTGGCATCACAAACAGTTGCCGTCTGTCTGGCTGACGCAGGATAGGAAGCCAGCATGTGGCGGTTGCCATTGACCAATGGCGATATGCAAGGCTTCATTGCGAACCTCAGCAGTACTCAAGGTGGGGTCTGGCCAAGTGTTGGTGGCGCTGGCTGCAAACGACCTCGCCAGCACACCCTCATTGCTGGTCACCAGCATCACGATCGTGCAGAGATGCGAGCGCACACTCTGCAGATGAGCAATTCGGCGCACGGCGACTCTGGTCGACAAACAAGCGAGACTGATGGGCGGGTTGCAACGTCTTGGACGACGGCGGATGGAAGCCAGCGTACTCGTTTGGCATTGTGGAGGTTGGTCAACAGCAACGGTACAACAGAGCCTTTATAGTTGATGTGATAATAGGACGAGATACGACAGAGGCTGGATCAGGAGCATCAGAGCACAAGCGACGAGGCAGCAGCAAGCAGGAGCGAGCCAGCAAGCGAGGCAGCGTTGGACATGGCGCTGCTGTACACGGGCTTGTAGTCGTCGGAGCCGGCCGGCGTGGTGGTGGCAGTGGCCACAGCGGTCGCCTTGGCAGTCGTGGCAGCAGCAACAGTCGTGGTCTTGGGGGCCGACGGCACAGTGGTGGCAGGAGCCTCCTTGACGGGAATGTCGAGCGTCACATCAGCGCACTCGTGGAGGAGAGGAGCCTGCAGAAGCGAGCGAGACGGATGCAGTGGTGGTTGACATCGAGGTTGAGGTGGTCAGCACATGGACTCAGACAGCCAGCGATTGCAAGTGGCAGGCGGATGGAATGGGAGGACATGGGAGGGCACTCACACCGTCGCCGTTGTCCGAGATGATCTGGATGGTGGCAGGCGACTTGGCGTCGGCGGCGCTGACACCAGACAGGTCGACCGGGATGGTGTAGTTGTCCTTCTTGGTGACGACCAGGCTGCCGATCTTGAGCGGGAACGACGTTGGGTTGGCGCCGATGCCCAGGTTGACGGTGATGGTGGTGTTGCCGTCGCCCTCTCTGATGGTGAGGTTGGACTCTGGCAGCAGCAGCAGCGGGAGTGAGGGGCAGAGAGGGGGCAGAGGGAGAGATGGTCAGACCACAGCACACAGCATGGCAGGCGTGCACGGTGCACCACTCACTGGGGCCAAAGGCGGCGCGAACGGCAGACGGCACGGTGAAGTTGCCGCACGGCGCAACAACCATCTGTGCACTGACGTGGCCGCGGAACGGAGGGTCGAGGATGCGGAAGTGGGCCGAGACGGAGCTGGCGGCGGCAAGGACAGCGAGGAGGGGAGCGACAAACATCGTGGGTCTGCTGGCTGGCGAGTGTGTTGCTGGATGGAGTGAGCGGGAGTTGTGCGGGCGGACGCTGCGCTTTTTATGCTGTGCAGGATTGCGCTGGCTGCCCAAGCGGCTGCCGGCCATGTGATTGCTGCGCACAAATCGCTGCAGCCAATCACGGGTGTCGGAGCGCCGGGAGAAGAGCCGCGATGCGTTGTTTGTGCCGCTCGGATCGCATGGAGCGCCGATGGCATCGGATGGCATCCGAGAGTGGATCGGGTCCCACTGCGGCCCTCCACGGACGCTCCGTCGGTGTGGATGCTCCGTGTGTGTGTGAGTGTGTGAGTGGGTGAGTGCGCCGCTTGAGGGATTTGTGCGTTATGGTGCCAGTTGCACTTTGACCGCTCTCCCTTTGGCCGCCCTTGCGCTGCTCTCCGCCTTTGCCAAACATCCCGTATCCAACGTCCACATGTCACTCGCTGCACGCATCCTCCTGCTGCTCGCCCTCTGCCTCGGCGCTGTGCACGCACACTTCCAGCTGGTGACGCCGCCGCCCAGGCTGTACGACGACCTGCTCGAGCTCGACCCGCCCTGCGGCGGCTCCAACACCACCATGGCCCGCATCGCCTTTCCTCAGAGTGCGTGCTCTGCTGCTGTTGCTGTTGCTGTTACTGTTGCTGTTGCTGTTGCTGTTGTGGACTCTCTCCCTCTCACACACCGCCCTCTCACTCAACCACTCCCTCCGTCGTCTGCTGCAACAGAGGGCGGCGTGCTGTCCATCAAAGCCTTCCACGGCAACGCCAACATGACCTTCAACATCGCCTTCAAAGACCCGCTTGTGCAGCAGGACTTTACCGCAAAGTTCCTGCCCGACAGGGTCATTGCCACCATCGGCCCGTACTCGCTCGGCCCCATCGACCTGTCTGGACTGCCCGACGCAAAGAACGGTGCCAACGCAACGCTGCAGCTGACGTTCTCTGGCGGCGACGGCATGCTGTACCAGTGCACCGACATTGTCATCGACTCCAAGCTCAACACAGCAAGCGCTGCCGTCGGCGGCCGTCGCAGCGGCGCATACCTGGCCAGCATCTCTGCCGTGGGTGCTGCGCTGGCATCGCTGGCCGTCTGGGCTGCTCTGTGATCGCCCTGCCATGCCTCTGCCATCCCTTCCCGCCCTGTTTATCTGTCTCCAATACATCCAGCCTGTCGGCCAGTCTGCCAGTCTGCCACTCTGCCACTCTGTCTGCCTGCGACTGGACACCTGGATCTGTCTGCTGTGCCGCTCTGCCAGCTTCGACCGAGCGTTGCCCAGAAGCACACCGCTCGCAGCACATGGAGACAATGCCATGCCATTGTGATGTGCAGAGTGTGTCCAGATCTGGCTGCCAGACGCCGCACTTGTCTGTCGACCACACCAGCCGTCGCATCTGCAGCAAACCAGACAGACAAGGAGAGCACAGCACCATGGCACTGCACGACACCGCCGATGACCTCGTGCCTGTCGAAAGCCTTGTGCGAGGGCTCGGCGTGATCATCAACATGCTGGCTGTCCTTGCCAACTTTGGCGTGATGGTGGCGCTGTTCCGCACTCCCAAGCTGCTGGCCATCAACGAGATCTCGTTCAATATGAACCTGACCGTCTCTGACTTTCTGCAAGTGCTGCTCGTTTGCATGGTCGCTGTGGCTCCTGCTGTGGCTCCTGTTGTGACTCTTGTTGTCTCGCTCTGGCTCTGCCATGCTGCCACCGTCCGCTGATGACGGCACTGACACGGCATGCCATGCCATGCTCCAGCCTGTCGTTGGTTCTGACGCTGCTCATCGGCAGCGGCTCGCCCAACCGTGCCGCCTTTCTCGACAACCGCGCCATGTGCCAGCTGGTCGGCATCGCACTGCAGGCACTCGCAGTCGCATCGGCGCTCACTCTCCTCGTCATCGCAATGAGCAACTTCTGGATCATTGTGTTGGAGAAGCAGCATCTGACGCGACGCCAGATCCACACGGCCATTGTCGGCATTTGGATCGTGACGCTTGGCTACTCGTGTCTGCCACTGGCCGTGCCTGGCGGCGGCTTCATCAAGCAGCCATCGACATTCCACTGCGCACTCGACCCTGTCAGCGACCATCCAGCAGCCGTGATTGTGCGCACTCTGTGAGTGGCTCTTGTGCGATGCGCGACCGTGCGTCGTCTTTGGCATGCTGTCCATGACCATGCAATCACAGAACCCTGGAGGCGTGTGCCATGCGACATACTCTGCACTGCCTTGGCACTCATGGGACACAATCTGACACTGCCGTCTGCAACGGCGACATGCTCTGCGGGATGCAACGCGACAGAAACATGGCAGTGCTGATCCTGACTCCATCGCTCATTGGTCTGTTCTACGCACTCATTGCACGCAAGCTGTGGCTGGTGAGCAGAGAGCTCATCAAGACCCTCTGCCACTCGGACCTTGGGTCTGTCAGCATTGCCGCCACGGGTGAGCATGCCAGCTCGTTCGGATCCAACGTCGCGACCAAGAGCAGCAACAAGGGCACATACAGCAGCTCGAGTGCAGCCACATTCGATGCTGATCACACAGACACGGTTGATGCTGGCAATGCAACTGCACAAGCACACGGGCAGAGGACTGGCCCAGCAACCATGGCCAGAGGACCGAGCACCATGAAGAGCTTGGCAAACCACAACGAGCAGCAGATCAGGACAGTCGCATTGCAGATCGCTGTGGTCAAGCGCGCCGTTGTGCTCGTGCTCGCCTTTGTTGGAGCATGGGGTGGCTACCTCGTGCAGATCATCTACCAGGTGGCAATCCACGCACCCGCATCGCCGTTGACCGAGGCGCTTGTGTTTGTGCAGCTGTCGTCCAACGCACTGCTCAATCCCATCCTGCTGGTTCTCATGGACGGCCGGTATCGTGAGGCGGTGGGCAGCATGATCGGACGCAGAGCAGCGCATGTGGGACCGCAGCCGCCGTCCAAGGGAGGATGATCGTTGGTTGGATGGATGGGATGGATGGATAGGATGGGATGGCCATGAGCAGCCGGCACATGCGCAATACATGCACAGTTGAATGCACAGGTGGCTGGACGAGATGGAGTGTGTTCAATGGTCGCAATAGAGTCACAGAGGGGATGGAGCAGCAGACTGGCACAGCAGATGTGGCTCAGATGAGCGCAGCAACGATGGCAGCAATGGCAGCAAGCGACATGTTGGCAGCACTCAGGTGAGATGTGCCGCCAGCGCCAGTCTGTGCTGTGGTGGGCGATGGGACGGCGGCAGATGCAGATGCAGAGGGCAGCGGGGAAGCAGAGGGCAGCGGGGAAGCAGAGGGCAGCGGGGATGCCGACGGAGATGCCGATGGTCTGGCAGACGGCTCGGCCGGGGACGGCGAGGGCGATGGCCTGACCGGGGGTGGCGACGGCGATGGCTGCGGAGGAGGAGGCGGGGGCGGAGAGGCACCACGAACAGTGACGTCGGTGCACTGGTACAGCACCTGCGAGCGATCCCACATTCAAGCCAGTCAGCCACCAGCAGGCAGACGGCAACGACAGGCAGACAGGCAGACAGGCAGACAGGTAGGCTTGTGCTTACGCCGTGGCTGGATGTGCACACAGTCTGGATGGTGCCAGGGCCGCTGAAGCCGGCCAGGTCGATGGGGATGGTGAAGACGCCTCTGGCCGTGAACGACTGAGCGCCGATGCGGTTGGGGAACGACGTCGGGTTGCCGCCTGCACCAAAGTTGACGGTGCACGCTGCGCCAGCGTCCGCCATGCTGAGGTCGACCGACGACTCTGGTTGCCGTGCCGCACAGCAGCGGGAGAGGGGGCAGACGAGAGGGGGCAGCAGGGAGGGGACGTGCGGTCAGCAACCGCCCAGCAGGATGGCGGCATGGATACGGCAAGGGCAGCCGCCGCTCACTCACTCTGGTCAACAGTCGTTCTTGGGCCGACGTCGTTGTATCCGCCGCACGGCGCTTGGTCCGAGATCAGGTCGTCCTTGCCTCTTGCAGGCGGACGGACGAGCGAGTAGTGGGCCGAGACAGAGCTGGCGGCAGCGACGAGAGCAAGGAGGGTTGCAGGGTGCATGTCGGTGCTTGGTGGCCGTTGTTGTTTGTGCGGAGAGGAACGCTGAGGGATTTCTGCGGCAATGAGGGCATTTTGCACAGTCGGCTGTGCGCTTGTTCCGCTTGCTTGTGTTCCGCTTGCTTGTGTTCCGCTTTGGGTTCCGATCCACACTGCGGATCAATCCATGCGTGGGCAGTCTGTGCGTGTGGATGCACATGGCTGCCCATGACAACACGACAACAGACGACAACAGCCACAGATCAGGTGATGCCGTGTACTTCAACATGACACGCAACGCGTCACGACCACTCCGACAGAGAGTGAGTGACTCAACCTGACTGATGCTGACGGTGGCTGGCTGGCACTATAAAAGCGTCGCTGTGGACCACTCTCGCCACCATCCACCATCCACCAACCGCCACAGTCAAACATGGACGCAGCCAACAAAAACAACAACATCACGACGCACCCAGAGCTCTTACGCCTGGCCGTCAACCATCCCGAGCTGGTGCCCGCTGCCGACGCTGCTGCCACAGCCAAGACGTCTGCTGCTGCTGCTGCTGCTGCCGACGCACCGACAGCATCCAAGCCAAACGGACCAGACGACTTGTATCCAGCCAAGATCCGCCAGCTCGAGAACCACGGCACGGCAGCCGATGTGGCTCGTCTGCACGAGATCCAGCACCACTCGCACTGAGCCGCATGGACTGCACTGCACTCCACAGCGACCACACACACCAACTTGCACAGACACGCCATGCGTCAACAACCGTCCCCTTGTCCTATAATGAAGCCTTGATGACTCAGCGATCCCCATTCATTCATGCCGCTGGTCACTGCGACAACACATGGTTGCATGCATCCCAAAGCGCTGCAACAAACCGCTGCACGTCAGCCACGGTCGTCTCGCGGCCAATGCTCACTCGCAGCGCATTCTGCGCAATGCCGTGCTCGACGTCGTATGCCAGCAGAATGGGCGATGGCTCAGGGTCGCCGCCGCCATGCGAGCCCGAATGGCACGCTGCGCCGCGACTGACGTAGATCTGCGCATCGCTCAGTCGCTCCACAAGCTTCCACGATCCAAGCCGCGACGGTCCAGCCAGACGACTGGCGCTTGACCCACTTCCACTCTCGCGACTGCAAAGCAGCGACCCCTCAACGACGCTAAAGTTGGTTGTGTTGGGCGATCGGCCATGCACGGCCTGCTTACCATGGAATATCACAGCCAGATGCGCTGGACACGTCGCCTCGAGTGCGGCTTCAAGCGCGTTCATGACTTTGCCCATGGCTCGCTGGTACTCGCTCAGATGCTGGACAATCAGCTCGCACGCCTTGCCAAACCCGGCAATCATGGGTGTGTTCTCTGTGCCGGGACGGATGCCACGCTCCTGGCCGCCGCCAAACAGCATGGGGAACAGCAGCGTGTGGTTGGCAGCCAGGCCGCGAGCATAGACTGCGCCGATGCGCGGGCCGTAGAACTTGTGGCCGGCAATGGTTGCATAGTCGACGCCAAGATGCTCGACATTGACGGGGATCTTGCCGAGCGCCTGAGCCGCATCTGTGTGCACAAACACACGGCGAGGGACGCCTGTGCTTGCGGGTCCAGCAGCAGTCGCAGGTCCAGACGGGGCTGTGGCTGCAGACGCCTGCTCCCAGACACGCACAACGCGGCAGATGGCAGCCAGGTCGGCAATGCAGCCGGTCTCGTTGTTGACGAGCATGACCGACACCAGGCAGGTCGATGGCTGCAGGGCCTGCGACACTTGTGCAGCTGTGACGGAGCCGTCGGCGAGCGACGCAGGCAGCACCGTCAGCGTGATAGCGCCACGCTCAGCAAGCACCTGTGCTGGCCGCAGAGTGGCTGGATGCTCGATGGACGTCAGGATGACATGCGGCCGCCGCGCGCTGCTGGTGGCCGACGGTGCAGCGACAGGCTTGCCAGCGGTGGCTGCGTCTGCTGCCTCTGCTGCCTCTGCTGCCCTGATGGCCGCCTGTGCGTGCTCAACGGCCGAGTGCAGCACCAGGTTGTTGGACTCGGTGCCGCCGCTCGTGAACACAATGTCGGACGTGCTGCTGCTGCCCAGAGCCAGCGCCGTCCATCGGCGGGCATCGTCGAGCACCGCTCTGGCCGCCAGCCCCGGCCCGTGTGCCGAGCTGGGGTTGGCCCACGCCGTCGCAAGCGTGCCTGCCACGGCCGCAATGACCTGCAGAGCAAGCCGCCAAGCCCAGCCTGTCAGCGGCTGGTGGCGGCTGGTGGTCGCTGCGAGTGGCTGCATCCAACCACAGGCACAGGCGCACACACCTCTGCGGCAACCGGCGTCGTTGCGTTGTTGTCCAGATACAGCTCGCTCGCAGCCGTCGTCTCGCTTGCCATCGCCGCCATGCCACGCACCGTCGACTCGCAGATCGCGCTTGCCAGCGAGCCGGACAAGCGTGTCGGACACTTCGGACACACATGGCGCATTCGGCTGCCGACGCTTCCCCTGCAACGCCTGCCGGCCAGCAAGCCGAGCACACTCGCGCCATCATCCAGCTGGACCTGGACTTTTGTGCGTGCGTGCGTCAGTCAGTCAGTCAGTCTGTCTGTCAGCCTGTCTGTGCACACTGCTGCTCACACTCGCTCGCTGAGCACAGTCTATGCACAGGTCGAGCTCGTCCAAGACCCGTCGCTGCGCTCTCGGCCAGTCGGCATCCAGCAGAAGCACATCATCGTCACCTGCAACTACGTGGCCCGTGCGCAAGGCGTCCACAAGCTGCAGCTGCTCACAGACGCTCTCCAGGCATGTCCGCACCTGGTCGTCATTGACGGCTCAGACACCTCGCGATACCGTCGAGCGTCGGGCCAGATCTACCGCCTGGTGCACAGCCTGCTGAATGGCGACACAGACCAGCCAGCTGCAGCAAGCACGCACATGGGCAAGCAGGCTTGCGGCATGCAGCCGCTGGTGCCGATCGAGCGGCTTGGACTCGATGAGCTGTTCATGGACGTCACGCAGCTCATCGCCGACCATCTCGACTCGGCCGACTCGCAGCCATGGCCAGACGGCACGTGTGTGTTCAAGCTGCCTGGTCTCTTTGCCGTCTCGTCTGCCCATTCGCACCAGCCCGTTGCATCGTCGTCTGGATCTGCATCTGGGCCATCCATGACAACAACAACAACAGCAGTTGTGCCCATGAGCACAGGACCCGCACTGTCTGGATTCACATACACGCCGTCAGCCTATGCAGCCACCCAAGTCATTGGCGACACGCAGACGCACAGCAAGCGTCCCATTCCACCCACACAGCAGCGGCTGATCATTGCATCGCACATCAGCGCTCAAGTGCGGCACTGGATACACGCTGTGCTTGGGTACACGTGCTCAGGCGGCATAGCAACCAGCAAGCTGTTTGCCAAGATGGTTGCTGGCACACACAAGCCAGATGCGCAGACTGTGTTCGTGGCGTCGCCAGAAGGGATGGCAGCGTTTGGCGCCATGGATGTTGGCAAGGTGCCTGGTTTTGGATATGCTGTCAAGCGACTGCTGAGCGTCAAGGTGCCTGCGCTCGAGTTTCACGGCCAAGGCAGCACGAGCGAACCTGGACGCCACGGCACAAGCCACGACGGCGACACAGACTCTGTGGACGGTGAATACGAGCTGGAGGAAGAGGAACAGCAGCAGCAGCAGCAGCAGCAGCAGCAGCAAGAGGGCGGATGGTGTGACGACGGCGTGGATGATGACTTGCTTGCCATGGACCATTCGCGTCTGTTCAGTCGCCACTCTGCAGCAGCACCTGGCACGTCAGACAGCCTTTACAACACCAACTCGCCATACAACTTCACGCGCACCATCGCGCACTTGCGGTCGCTTGTCCCGCGTCGTCTGTGGACTGCGTGGTTTGGCGACAAGACAGGCACGCTCTTGTGGACGCTTGTTCAGGGCATCGACGACAGTCCTGTGCGCCACACACCCAACCCATCGCAGATCTCTGTGCAGGACACGTTCACACACTGCTGCAAGTTTGCAGATGCTCGACAACGCCTTGTGGAGCTGGCGTCGCTGCTGCTTGAACGGGCACAGGAAGAGGAGACAGTCGCTATGCCAGCATCAGCACCACCTGGCACGAGCGACGGTGCAAGCAGACATCGAGTGTGGCGACGGTATCCATCAGCATTGCTCATCACGCTGCGTCGGGCACGGTCGGCTGGATCGTCATCGTCATCGTCATCATCAGTGCGGTATCAAGAGAGCAAGACTGTTGCGCTTCCTGTCGACATATTCGATCTGTCGGTGCGGATATGCGATCGTGCCAGCCGCTGGGTCGATGTATCGCTGATGCCAGCATTCAAGAGCATGGTCGGTGCCAGTCCGTATCCACAGCTTGCGCCGCCGTTGTCGCTGGCATCCGCATCCCACTCAGCAGCCGATGATGGGTTCAACGTGACGCTGCTTGGTCTGACGTTTGCCGAGTTTGGGAAACCGTGGGAGCCACCGTCGGCAAGATCCATTGCATCGTTCTTCAAGGCAGCGGCAACCGACACGACGGCCAAGACGGCAGGCACGAGGATTGCAGCCACAGCATACACAGACGATGAGCTGCGCGGCATGCTTGACGAGTCGATGGATGTGGCCGTGTTTCGCGAGCTGCCTGACGATGTGCAGACGGATGTGCTGGAAGACTGCCGACGACGCCACTTGCAGACGGCCAGTGGAGCAAGCATGCAGTCAAGTCGTGCTGGAGACAGCAGAAGCCAAGCCAAACGGCGTCAGCAGCCACCAGCCGATCAGCTGGCACATCAAGCGAGGGCACTGCCGACCAAGAAACGCAAGGGCGATGCAGCAGACGCGGACAGACTTATCAATGCAGCCAAGCCCAAGGCAGGCGGCAAGCACGCGAGTGTTGCTCCAAAGGGGCAGTCGCGCATCGATCAGTGGATGAAGCGACCGCAATGAACAAGATGCCAGCAACAAAGTACCAAGAACAATTTGACAGTAAATCTCGTCCAAGTTTCTTCATTGAACATGGCACGCATGCCACGTTGTTTCGAGTCAGGCAAGCAGGATTCTCAGAGGCGGGCGTTGGGCATACCCTTCATGGCCTGGCGCACGCCGAGGTCGGCCATAATCTCCTCGGATCCGCCGAGGATAGCGCCAAACTTGTACGTGCGCTGGAACGCCTCAATGACGCGGCCCATGCCGGTCTTGGTGATGCCACGTCCACCAAAGATTTGGCAAGCATTGTCAGAGACGTTGTGCGCGACACGCGTGCATTGGAGCTTGAGGAGAGCGATCGGGCCAGCAAGCTTGATGGACTGCTCCTTGTACGACATCTGCGTCATCTGGTACGTGAGGTTCTCGAGCCAGTTCTGCACAGCCTCGACCTCGGCGATCTGGATACATGGACGCATAATAAAACAGTCAGCGCAAGTCGCAGGAACCACGGTAAGGTGCACAAGATGCCAAGAGCTGCTTACCATGTGAGCGAGCTTGTTGCGAATGACAGGCTGCTCGAGGAGGGACTTGCCAAACACTTTGCGCTGGTTGGCCCACTTGAAGCACTCCTCGACAACGAGGCGCGTGATACGGAGGATACCACAGATGATGAGCCAGCGCTCGTGGTTGAAGTTGTACATGATGACCTGGAAGCCACCACCCTCCTTGCCGAGGAGGTTCTCGACGGGAACCTTGACGTTCTCCATGATGACGTACGACGTGCCAGCAGCGCTCGAGTAACTGGTCTTGATCTTCTTGGTCTCGAGACCATCGGAGCGCTCAATCAGGAGCATCGAGATGCCACCTGCGCCAGGACCTGTGCGGACAGCGGTGGTGAAGTAGTCGCAGTCAACACCGTTGGTGATCCACTGTATGCGAGCAGACATTCCGGTGACGGCAAATCACAGTCAGCCATCAACACGCGCGATAAACACGCAGGTCGAGTGCATACCTTCTTGACACCATTGACAATGTAGTGCTTGCCATCGGCGGTCTTGACGGCGGTGGTCTTGATGGCCGCAACATCTGAGCCAGCATTCGGCTCCGTGATCGCCAAGCAAATGCGCTTCTCGCCATTGAGCACCTCGGGAATGACCTTGGCCTTGGTGGCCTTGGAGCCAAAGTGGAGGACGGGCGGCAGGCCAATGACCATGCCGGTGGCAACCGAGTCGCCGTAGCCTGGAATGCTAAGGTGAGACAGCTCGTCGTGAGCGATCATCTCGTGGAAGTAGTCAAACTCCTCGGGCTTCACGCCGCCAGGAAGCGTGTATCCCTTGAGGTGGTCACCGGGACCAATGCGCGCAGCAAGGAGACCCTGAGCACCAATCTTCTTCATGACTTCAACAGACACGGGCTTCTCCATGTCCTCAAAGACCTGGCCCTCGGGACGGACAACCTCCTCCATGAACTTGCGGACCTCGCCCTGGAAACGGCGGTGCGAGTCGTTGAAGTAGACGGAGCGGAAGCCCTGGAGGTACGAGGGCTCGGCATAAGGCACCTGGCTGACGAGGCCGGGGACGTTGACGATGATCTTGGGCTTCTCGTTGACGATGGAGCCAATGTGCAGACGCGGGTACTTGCGGAGCACTTCCTGGCGGTGGTAGGCGTAGAACTCCTCTGCAGAGTGGTGTGGGCAAGGGGACGACAGCGTGAGTTGGTGCAGGAGGTGGGAGGGAGATGGCAGGCAGGCAGGCAGCGGCCACGGCAGTGGCAGCGGCAGCGATCTGCCGTCACCGTGACAAGGCGAGCAATCGCATCGGCTGCCGTTTCGGCTGTGGCGCAGACAACGCACAGCGGCTGGTGCAACAGCAAGCTGCTGAGCACGTGCCGGTGTCTGAGCGACGGAGTGGGGGCAGAGGGGCAGAGGGGCAGGCACGGCCCGTGGCAGGCAGGCAGACAGACGGCCTGTGTGTGTGTCTGGCTGGCCGGCTGGTTGGCAGCAGCAGCAGCAGCAGCAGCAGCCGATCCACACACACGCAGATCAGGCAGCCTGCTGCACATCCAACCTCAGACGCACACGCACACAGGCACGCACACACAGCCAAGTCACAGGCGGCACAGGCGGCACAGCTGGTAGCTGCCCGCACAGCTGCTGCTGAACACAGGTGCCGGCCATAACAGCGCAGGGCAGGGCAAGCAGGCAGACACACACACGGACATGCAGACACACAGACGCAGACACGCACAGAGAGCGCACTCACCGGTGGCATCCTTGCCGGCAACCTCGAGGATGACCTTCTCGCCACCAGGATGCAGCGCAGCAAAGTTGGTGATGTCGTAGACGAGGCTGTCGATGATAATCCAGGCGCTCTTCTCGCTGTTGTGGGTAGCGACCTCCTGACGAGTGAACGTGCGGAGCTCCTTGGACATGGCGGCAGGTGTTGTCGGATACGGAAAGTCGTGTCAACGAGGGGCACGTACGTCGGGCCACGAAGCGTGCCCATTGTTCCCGTACGCGTCAACCAAAGACGCGTACTGGCCTGTGCTCGCGTGATCTCGTGATGTGGGGTCGGGATCAGGGACATTCATTCACACGTGTCAGACAATGCGACGCAACCCAACTAGCTCAGAGGCGAGCGTTGGGGAAGCCTCTCATGGCCTGGCGCACACCGAGGTCGGCAAGGATCTCCTCAGATCCGCCGAGGATAGCAGAGAACTTGTACGTGCGCTGGAACACCTCAATGACGCGGCCCATGCCGGTCTTGGTGATACCGCGTCCACCAAAGATTTGGCAAGCATTGTCAGAGACGTTGTGGAGCATGCGGGTAGAGCTGAACTTGAGGAGAGCGATCGGGCCAGCAAGCTTGACGGACTGCTCCTTGTACGACATCTGCGTCATCTGGTACGTGAGGTTCTCGAGCCAGTTCTGGTGAGCCTCGACCTCGGCGATCTGGATACATGGACGCATAATAAAACAGTCAGCGCAAGTCGCAGGAACCACGGTAAGGTGCACAAGATGCCAAGAGCTGCTTACCATGTGAGCGAGCTTGTTGCGAATGACAGGCTGCTCGAGGAGGGACTTGCCAAACACCTTGCGCTGGTTGGCCCACTTGAAGCACTCCTCGACAACGAGGCGTGCAAAGCGGATCGAAGCGCAGCACATGACCCAACGCTCGTGGTTGAAGTTGTACATGATGACCTGGAAGCCAGCACCCTCCTTGCCGAGGAGGTTCTCGACGGGAACCTTGACGTTTTCGAACGTGACATACGAGGTGCCAGCAGCAGGGGACGTGCTCGTCTTGATGGGCTTGGTCTCAACGCCGTCAGTGCGCTCGATGAGAAGCATCGAGATGCCACCTGCACCAGGGCCGGTGCGGACAGCGGTGGTGAAGTACTGGCAAGCGGTGCCGTTGGTGATCCACTGCAACGAGTACCATAACAGTGTTAGCTTGGCATCCATCTTCCACGCGATGCAAGACACGAACCTTCTTGAGACCATTGACAATGTAGTGCTTGCCATCGGCGGTCTTGACGGCAGTGGTCTTGATACCAGCGACATCTGAGCCAGCGGCAGGCTCCGTGATCGCCAAGCAAATGCGCTTCTCGCCGCGCAGCACCTCGGGAACAACACGCTCCTTGAGCGCCTTGGGACCAAAGTGGATGACGGGCGGCAGGCCAATGACCATGCCCGAACCGAGAGACTCTGAGAAGCCAGGAGTGGCCATGAGGCACATCTCGTCGTGAGCGATCATCTCGTGGAAGTAGTCAAACTCCTCGGGCTTGATGTCCGCAGGGAGCTTAAAGTTCTTGAGGTGCTCGCCGGGACCAATACGCGTGGCGAGCCAGCCAAAGTCGCCCATCTTCTTGAAGAGCTCGTCGGAGCCAGGCTTGCCTTGGTCTTCGCCAATGAGAGCCTCGGGCATCACCTCGGACTGCACAAACGTGCGAATGGCCTTCTGGAAACGGCGGTGCGAGTCGTTGAAGTAGACGGAGCGGAAGCCCTGGAGGTACGAGGCCTCAGCATAAGGCACCTGGCTGACGAGGCCGGGGACGTTGACGATGATCTTGGGCTTCTCGTTGACGATGGAGCCAATGTGCAGACGCGGGTACTTGCGGAGCACTTCCTGGCGGTGGTAGGCGTAGAACTCCTCTGCAGAGTGGTGTGGGCAAGGGGACGACAGCGTGAGTTGGTGCAGGAGGTGGGAGGGAGATGGCAGGCAGGCAGGCAGCGGCCACGGCAGTGGCAGCGGCAGCGATCTGCCGTCACCGTGACAAGGCGAGCAATCGCATCGGCTGCCGTTTCGGCTGTGGCGCAGACAACGCACAGCGGCTGGTGCAACAGCAAGCTGCTGAGCACGTGCCGGTGTCTGAGCGACGGAGTGGGGGCAGAGGGGCAGAGGGGCAGGCACGGCCCGTGGCAGGCAGGCAGACAGACGGCCTGTGTGTGTGTCTGGCTGGCCGGCTGGTTGGCAGCAGCAGCAGCAGCAGCAGCAGCCGATCCACACACACGCAGATCAGGCAGCCTGCTGCACATCCAACCTCAGACGCACACGCACACAGGCACGCACACACAGCCAAGTCACAGGCGGCACAGGCGGCACAGCTGGTAGCTGCCCGCACAGCTGCTGCTGAACACAGGTGCCGGCCATAACAGCGCAGGGCAGGGCAAGCAGGCAGACACACACACGGACATGCAGACACACAGACGCAGACACGCACAGAGAGCGCACTCACCGGTGGCATCCTTGCCGGCAACCTCGAGGATGACCTTCTCGCCACCAGGATGCAGCGCAGCAAAGTTGGTGATGTCGTAGACGAGGCTGTCGATGATAATCCAGGCGCTCTTCTCGCTGTTGTGGGTAGCGACCTCCTGACGAGTGAACGTGCGGAGCTCCTTGGACATGGCGGCAGGTGTTGTCGGATACGGAAAGTCGTGTCAACGAGGGGCACGTACGTCGGGCCACGAAGCGTGCCCATTGTTCCCGTACGCGTCAACCAAAGACGCGTACTGGCCTGTGCTCGCGTGATCTCGTGATGTGGGGTCGGGATCAGGGACATTCATTCACACGTGTCAGACAATGCGACGCAACCCAACTAGCTCAGAGGCGAGCGTTGGGGAAGCCTCTCATGGCCTGGCGCACACCGAGGTCGGCAAGGATCTCCTCAGATCCGCCGAGGATAGCAGAGAACTTGTACGTGCGCTGGAACACCTCAATGACGCGGCCCATGCCGGTCTTGGTGATACCGCGTCCACCAAAGATTTGGCAAGCATTGTCAGAGACGTTGTGGAGCATGCGGGTAGAGCTGAACTTGAGGAGAGCGATCGGGCCAGCAAGCTTGACGGACTGCTCCTTGTACGACATCTGCGTCATCTGGTACGTGAGGTTCTCGAGCCAGTTCTGGTGAGCCTCGACCTCGGCGATCTGGATACATGGACGCATAATAAAACAGTCAGCGCAAGTCGCAGGAACCACGGTAAGGTGCACAAGATGCCAAGAGCTGCTTACCATGTGAGCGAGCTTGTTGCGAATGACAGGCTGCTCGAGGAGGGACTTGCCAAACACCTTGCGCTGGTTGGCCCACTTGAAGCACTCCTCGACAACGAGGCGTGCAAAGCGGATCGAAGCGCAGCACATGACCCAACGCTCGTGGTTGAAGTTGTACATGATGACCTGGAAGCCAGCACCCTCCTTGCCGAGGAGGTTCTCGACGGGAACCTTGACGTTTTCGAACGTGACATACGAGGTGCCAGCAGCAGGGACGTGCTCGTCTTGATGGGCTTGGTCTCAACGCCGTCAGTGCGCTCGATGAGAAGCATCGAGATGCCACCTGCACCAGGGCCGGTGCGGACAGCGGTGGTGAAGTACTGGCAAGCGGTGCCGTTGGTGATCCACTGCAACGAGTACCATAACAGTGTTAGCTTGGCATCCATCTTCCACGCGATGCAAGACACGAACCTTCTTGAGACCATTGACAATGTAGTGCTTGCCATCGGCGGTCTTGACGGCAGTGGTCTTGATACCAGCGACATCTGAGCCAGCGGCAGGCTCCGTGATCGCCAAGCAAATGCGCTTCTCGCCGCGCAGCACCTCGGGAACAACACGCTCCTTGAGCGCCTTGGGACCAAAGTGGATGACGGGCGGCAGGCCAATGACCATGCCCGAACCGAGAGACTCTGAGAAGCCAGGAGTGGCCATGAGGCACATCTCGTCGTGAGCGATCATCTCGTGGAAGTAGTCAAACTCCTCGGGCTTGATGTCCGCAGGGAGCTTAAAGTTCTTGAGGTGCTCGCCGGGACCAATACGCGTGGCGAGCCAGCCAAAGTCGCCCATCTTCTTGAAGAGCTCGTCGGAGCCAGGCTTGCCTTGGTCTTCGCCAATGAGAGCCTCGGGCATCACCTCGGACTGCACAAACGTGCGAATGGCCTTCTGGAAACGGCGGTGCGAGTCGTTGAAGTAGACGGAGCGGAAGCCCTGGAGGTACGAGGCCTCAGCATAAGGCACCTGGCTGACGAGGCCGGGGACGTTGACGATGATCTTGGGCTTCTCGTTGACGATGGAGCCAATGTGCAGACGCGGGTACTTGCGGAGCACTTCCTGGCGGTGGTAGGCGTAGAACTCCTCTGCAGAGTGGTGTGGGCAAGGGGACGACAGCGTGAGTTGGTGCAGGAGGTGGGAGGGAGATGGCAGGCAGGCAGGCAGCGGCCACGGCAGTGGCAGCGGCAGCGATCTGCCGTCACCGTGACAAGGCGAGCAATCGCATCGGCTGCCGTTTCGGCTGTGGCGCAGACAACGCACAGCGGCTGGTGCAACAGCAAGCTGCTGAGCACGTGCCGGTGTCTGAGCGACGGAGTGGGGGCAGAGGGGCAGAGGGGCAGGCACGGCCCGTGGCAGGCAGGCAGACAGACGGCCTGTGTGTGTGTCTGGCTGGCCGGCTGGTTGGCAGCAGCAGCAGCAGCAGCAGCAGCCGATCCACACACACGCAGATCAGGCAGCCTGCTGCACATCCAACCTCAGACGCACACGCACACAGGCACGCACACACAGCCAAGTCACAGGCGGCACAGGCGGCACAGCTGGTAGCTGCCCGCACAGCTGCTGCTGAACACAGGTGCCGGCCATAACAGCGCAGGGCAGGGCAAGCAGGCAGACACACACACGGACATGCAGACACACACGCACAGAGAGCGCACTCACCGGTGGCATCCTTGCCGGCAACCTCGAGGATGACCTTCTCGCCACCAGGATGCAGCGCAGCAAAGTTGGTGATGTCGTAGACGAGGCTGTCGATGATAATCCAGGCGCTCTTCTCGCTGTTGTGGGTAGCGACCTCCTGGCGAGTGAACGTGCGGAGCTCCTTGGACATGGCGGCAGATGGTGTCGGATACGGAAAGTCGTGTCAATGTGGGGCACGTATGTTGAAGCACACACCGACACGTGACGGCATCAATGGTTTTTTCAATAGAGTTTGGCCGCGTGGGGGACCCAGACAATGAGGGAGAGAAGTGAGAGCAGAGTGTTGCATTCTGTATAGTGCGAGCCAGCTGTCATTCCTGGGTGATCAGACTGTCTCTGTCCACGTCGCCTTCGGGTATCCTCAGAAACTGCTCCACAAAGTCAATCATCATGGGCTCCTTGATGGCCATGAGCTTGAACTCTGTCACAGACTGCAGATCCATGGAGCACTGTGAGTATTTATAGATACACTCATGAACGGCCTCCGAAAAAAACACACCAGTGAGCCATCGCCATTGATGTCCAGGTCTTGAAAAATCTGGTTGACCATGGCTGACACGCGAGCTGTTTGGTCCTCGTTGTAAAAGGCAGAATACTGTCGTCGCCAATGCATTCCATGCCAGCATTGCGGCATCAGTCACGTGCAAAGCACCGTGCATATCGCCAGCCTCGTGCACGCACCATCTTGGCGAGAATCTTGATGAGCTCCTTGGGCTCAATGGACCCACTCTTGTCGATATCATAGAGCCGAAACGACACTGTATCATCCCGCCCACAGCACTTGCATCAGCAGCCATCTCACAATCCAGACACGACGCCCACGACCCACATTCTTGTTTCTCGTCTTCGTCGCCCTTGAAAAACGCAGAGAGCCCCTTGATAAACTCGTTGAAATCAATGCGGTGGTTGCCGTCAAGATCGAATGCATCAAACAACCGCTCGAGGAACAGGTATTGTGCGCCTGCAGACCATGCGTTCACGTTGTGCTCGAGTGCCTGCAGCCAAAGCGTCAGTCAGCCGTCGTGTTTGCAGGCCGCATGAAGCGGTGGCTGGCAGAGAGAGAGAGAGAAGAGAAGGCCACCTTTTTAAAGTCTGACTTGTCGATCGTGTTGTTCTCGTCTGCATACTTTGAGAAGGCCTTGTGAAGACGCTTGATTTCAACGAGGGTGACTGTGGATATGCGAGGCGGTTGGCAGGCCCATGGTGGCGGGTAGCAAGTAGATCGGTGGCGGGAAGAATCCAGGCCGAGGTTTGGTTGTTGGATTTGGAGCAAGCGTTTCGGCAGGCATGACCAAGCCGAGGCACGTATCCACGCAGCACGCAGTCCAGCGGGCGGGTTGCATGGCCGAGCCGTTCGCGCGAGTTGCGTGGCAGGGCCGCACGTCGCACCATGGGCGGATGGCACGGCATGGTGGCGGGGCATGGTGGCAGAGCATGCCAAGGCGGAAGTGGCGAGTCAGTCAACAAGCTTTGAAGCTTCTTCATGGAGGGCATGGGTACGTGGCTTGGCGTGCAGCAGGCGTGGCAGGCATGGCAGGCGTGGCAGGCGTGGCAAGGGGGCAGGAGCACACGCGGGCAGACAGAGCGTGCGTGGCAGTGAGACGCACAGTGAGACGATTCTGCGGCAACACGGTCGGTGCTCTCGAGGCTGCCGTCTGCGTTCTGCGCTGCGAGCGGGTGCGAGCCTGTCTGGCCCATGGCGGCCGCGGTGACGAGTTTGGATTTTTGGCAAGAATTTTGTCTGCCAATCCATCTCGGCGAATGACGACGAGTGTCTCGCTCAAACTGCTCGACAAGCTCGAGAGCCTCGTCCAAGACTGGACGCACGTCCATGCGCGTGGCGCACAGCTGCTCGCCTCGCTCGAGAACCAGTGCCAGCAGCGCTCGCAGACCATGGCGTACATCCGTCTTTCGGCGGCGTCGGCGTCGTCGGCCACCTGCACGCCAGCGCTCTCGGCATCGCTGCATTCCAACCCGCCAATGGACCTGCAGGAACCACACAAGACCAACACCGCAGTCGACCCGCCCTTCCTCCGCGACTTCCCGTCGGCGCTCCCGCGGCTGCTGCGCAAGCAGACCGAGGCCATCGAAGACATCATGGCGCTGCTGCTGGGAGATATCTTGGATGCGTTGCAGGCCGTGACGGCGTCCATGCAGACGCTCGCCAAGGACGCGCTGGCGAAAGCCGGCGGCCCTGCTCTGCTCGGAAAGCTGGTGGTCGATCCGGCGAGCGATGTGCCTGCCGTAGTGGTGGCTGGATGGATCGATGCTGTGGCAGCCGGCTATGTGAGGGAGCTGTTTGTGCTCGAGGACCTGGTGCAGAGCCGGCTGGATCTGCGCGTTTCTGGCGGGCCAGATGAAGCCAGCGGTGGTGGTAGTAGTGGTGGTGGTGATGGTGGCGGCGGGAGCAAGGATGCTAGGACAGAAGAGGGCAGCAGCAGCAGTGGAGGCAATGTGGGCGTTATCCGGCGGGAATGGGATGTCACACACTGGGTAGACTTGCGGCTGGAAGTCGATATTCGCGAACGGGTGCGTCTCGCCAAACGCATGCAAGCAGCAGCATGACGCGGGGCGATCCATCCGAATGCACAATGTACACATCTTGCACACGCTCGTTTATTTCAAGAGACCAGCCACCGGCCCCTACTTCTTGGCCGGTCTGGGCTTGCCTGCATGGCCGCCAAAGCCCTTCTTCTTGCTGAGCGCCTTCTTGACCTTGTGCTGGCCGCGCGCAGCTGGTGCAGGGACACCCTTGTTGCTGCCCTTCTTGGCCTTGCCGTTGAAGCGCTTCTTTACCTTGGTGCGGTCCACGTCAATCTCGTCAGCGCCATCGCCGTTCATCTTGACCACGACACGGCCCTTGCCAAACGCAGCGTCCTCAAAATCAGACTCGATTCCGTCTGCAGCCGCTGCATTCAATGCAGAGGCAGCTTGGCCCTCGGCAATCGACTGCATGGCCTTGGGATCCATGGTCGTGATCGAGAGACACGTCAACCGGCACTTGGCATCAAACGACGCAATCTTGGCTGGCGTGGCACTCGATGGCACTTGCCAGCACTGTGAAAGGCGGCTCCTTGACCGTCGAAGCCGACTGGGGAGCAGGCACAGGAGAATACGCGAATCCGCCATCAGAGCGGCCGAGCGCCGCATAGCAGGCCTTGAGATCCCAGACAAAGATGCCGCCGTCTGTCGCACACGTTGCGACGACTGTGGTTTGTCTCTTTGCAGCCATGATTGTCGCCACATCCTTGATGCGCGCGCCGTGGCCTGACAACCACCGCATCACGACATCGCCGTTGAGCGAGACAACCGTCACAGTCCGGTCCTCTGCACCGAGCACCAGCACGCCCTGACGCAGCGCCTGTGCAGCCGGCCCATCGCCCTGCATCTCGCCCTCCACTTTGGTAAACGCAACCGCATTGATCCGCGACTTGGGGCTGTCGATCTTGGCGACGGCAAGCCCGTCCGACATATCATGCACCACGACACTCTTCTCAAACGCCACGGCGTATCTTGTGCCGCACGGACTCCACACCACATCCTCGGGCACGGTCTGGAACCGCACCGTGCTCGCACACTTGGCCGTGGTCAGGTCCCAGCACTTGATCGTCTTGTCCTTGCCGACCGTCAGCAGGATCTTGCCAGACGGGTGCACCGACATGGCGAGCACCGGCCCGACGTGCCCGACGAGCGTCTTGAGAACCTCCCAGTCGCGGGTGCGGATGATGGCAACGGTGCCGTCCTCAGAGGCCGACAAAAGATGCGTGCGCGAGAAGAAGGCGAGTGACGTGATGGTGCCTGAATGGTGCATGAGCGTGCCGATTTCCTTGCGGATGCGCAGGTCGTACAGCTTGACATGCTCATCGGTCGAGCCTGTTGCGAGGTACCGGCCGTTGGTTGCGAGCGACTTGATGCAATGGTGGTGAGCCGGGTAGATGAAGATTGGCTCAAGCGCTGCTGCTGCTGCTGCTGTCACCGTTTCTGCCGTGCCATTTGCGCCGGAGGCTGCATTGGCAGTCGCTGTGGTGTCATCTGCAGGCGCTGTGGCAGCTGTCGGCATGGGACATGCCAGCCCGTACAGCAGACGCTCGTATGTGCCAGCGACAATGAGCAGGTCGGCGTCCAGCGGCGCCGTCGTTGCTGTGCTCGTGTCCGTCATTGTGCGTATTCGAGATCAAAAAAGAAAAAAGTGGGTCGGCTTCTGGCTGCTTCTGGCACAACCGACACTGCTGTCACAACCGGTGCTCACTGGTGGCCAACACGATCGCACAGTGGCAGTTGCTCTTTGGACACCGACTGCGCTGCTTGACGCACCTTGACGGCATGCGGGCCTGCAAGATGCCATCCAGTCACGTGTCTCCTCACGTGACCCGCCTGTCATCCAGCCTCGATTCATCGACTTGGATCCTTCTGATCAACCTCCCCAGTCACATTCTTGTAGGTGGCGTGCTCGCGCATGTGTGTCCGTCTGCTGGACGTCCGCCCGACTCGTGGTGCTCCATTCAGCTAAAGACGCAGCAGGCATGTCATCCAAGGAAAACAAAGGCGACGCCATCTCCAACGCATACCTCTCCAGCGGCTTTCAAGGCGGCGTTGACAACGGCCTGCGACGCATGCTAGGCGTAGAACCCAAAGCTGTCAACGAAGTCTGCATCGACTGTGGCCGCAGCCTCGTCAAGGTGAGCGGTGGGATGGCCATCAAACATCCACGATTTTGATGGAATGCCCGCGGTCGTGGTTGACACCAAAGAACAGGAATCGGACGTGTTTGTCGGCCCGACACATGCAGGTGCGCACGTATACTGCCAGCCATGCTACGCGTCCCATTTCTCCAAAGGCGTCTGCCAGGAATGCAAGCTCCCGGTGCTTGGGCTTGGCCAAGAATGGGTATCCGAGTCGCCCGATCGTGTGTGGCATAAACCGTGCTACAAGGGATCCGCGTGCCACGAGTGCGGGAAAGTCATTTACGGGCAGGCCGTGGGTGCTCTTGGACGCCAGTACCATCCCGAGTGTTTTGTGTGCTTCAACTGTCGTAAGTGGGTCGAAGGCGCGTTTGTTGAGATGGGCGGCGAGGCGTGTTGCAAGGGATGCAGCGAGGAGATTCACAAAGCACGCGCGGGTGGTGCCGTCAGCGCGTCGTCGGGCAGCAAGCCGGATCTTTCGTCTTCGTTTTCGAAACTAAACACTGGCAGAACGGCTCCGTCTGCTGCTGGCGCAAGCGTCACGACCAAACCGCCCACAAGACCAGCGCCGACGTCGCCTGCCAAGTCGTGGGGTCAAGCCGCACCAGATCTCGACACTGTGTGTGCTAAATGCACCAAGCCTATCCAGTCAGCCAGCATCCAACTCCCAGACGGCCGTTTATTCCATGCCGACTGTTTCTCGTGCGCCACATGCAGCAAGCCCATCACCAGTGGCAAGTTTGTTGTCGACGGCACATCCGCCCACCATCCCGAGGCAAGTGCCTACTCTCTCACGTTCCCCATCCACCTGCACTGACGTTCAAAGCACACTTGGCACGCAACCCAACAGTGCCGTGTTCTTATTGTGCCAGCGTCAAAGGCACCCGTGTGTGCAAAATGCGCCAAGCCCATAACAGGAAAGTTTATCCAGCCCAGCCAAGGCGAGATGCTCCATTCTGCATGCTTTGTGTGCACAGGATGCGCCAAGCCACTCGCGTCCGAGCCGTACAATGACACGCCGTCGGGTCCCAAATGCGAGCAGTGTCTCCGCGCCGGCAAGGTACCCAACCCAGAGACGGGACAAACGGCTTACAAAGCCGGGCTCAAAGATGTCATGGGGAGTCGTATCCAAGGGAGCGCCGTGTCCACGGCCGAGGCGGCGTTGGCGGGACTGAAGGCACTGGGCGGCACCAACACGTGTCCCAAATGCTCAAAGGCTGTGTACCCGTTTGAGAAGGCCGGCGGACCGGCAAACACAAGCTGGCACAAGGCGTGTCTCAAGTGTGCCCGTTGCCGCGTGCAGCTGGACAGCATGGCCAAGATGAAGGGACTGGAGCCGTTCTGCACCTCATGTGCGACATTCTGAGTGTGCTGGGAATGAAGAATGCATTTGCAAGGATCAGAGTGCAAGGGAAGCAGCGGCCGAGGTGGGCACCGACGATGCTGCGATGAATGCCTCGAGGTGCTCGACGGCAGCAGTGGACTGCATCGACCGTGCATGGGCGAGCAGCCGACGACGGTCGGCATCGGCAAGCGACTGGATGAGCACGTTGGCCATCTGCCGATCCGCGCTGTTCTCGACTGCAGCAAGCGTGAAGCCCTCTGACCGATGCTTGAGCAGATACCGCACCACGTCAGCGTGTCCGTTCTGTGCTGCATGGTCCAGCGCCGACGTTGTGCATCCCTCGGATCGGTGCTCATGCAGCCACCTCACCACGTGCAGCTGGCCGAACCCGGCCGCCATGTCCATGGCCCACACGGTGCATCCCTCGCGTCGGTTGGCATGCAGCCACTGCACCACAGCCAGATGCCCATTGCGTGCCGCCTTGTTCATGGCCCGGTGTGTGCATCCCTCCGATCGGTGCGTGTGCAGCCACTGCACCACAGCCAGATGTCCGTGGCCGGCTGCCCAGTTCATGGCGTACTTGCTGCATCCCTCTGCCCTGTTCTCGTGCAGCCACACAACCATGTCGAGATGCCCATACGCCGCAGCCTTGTCCATCGCCGCCTTGGTGCATCCCTCCCTGCGGAAACAGTGCAGCCACTGGACCACTTCCAGGTGTCCCTCCTGTGCGGCACCGTCCATGGCGTCCCTGGTGCATCCAGCCTCGCTGCGGTACATATGCAGGAACTTGAGCACCCTGAGATGGCCGCCTGCAGCTGCTCGGTCCATGGCCAACACCGTGCACGTCGCGTCGCCTGCATTGTGCAGCAGCTGCAGTGCTTGCAGGCAGCCAACACCTGCGGCGTAGTCCATCAGCGACATGGTCGTCGTCTCTCCCTCGACATAGCGGTTCTTGACCGTCACCTCGATCTGGTCGCCGAGCAGATCCGTCGCCGTGAAGTGGTGCTTGTTGAACAGATACACAAACGATGCCTCGAGTCCGTGTCTGAGCGCACTCACGGCCATCTCGACAGGCGGCATCCGATCAACGACATCGAACCAGCCGTTGCGCAGAGGGATGACATGGATGTCGGCCAGTTGTGACGGGACCCGCTTGAACCGCTCGACCAGCCTGGTGTATGTCGACCGCGATCGGACAAGGCTGAGGATCGGCGTGCCGAGTGTGGCGTCTGGGAGTCGCTCGAGATCACCCGGCCAGTCTTGCGAGAGAGCGTCGTGCCAGAGTGCCTGGCGCATGCCGTCGTCGAGCAGCTGAAAGGAGAGCTTGCCGCAGAGGAAGCGAGTGAGAACACCGGCAAAGGCGAGGATGCGGTTCTGGATCTCTGGATGCATCCGGTCCCAGTGGTTGATGTGCATCGACATGCTGCTGCTGTTGAGGCTGTGGGTTGGTGCCAGTGTTGGTGTTGGCCGCAGTGCTGCTGCTGCTGCTGTTGTTGTTGTCCGCCATGGCCGTCTGCCTGCCTGCCTGCCTGCCTGCCTGCGTGCGCTGTTGGTCGCGTCGCAGGCAACCTCGACTTTCCCGCCAGATCACGAACCCGCTCATGCTCCGTGCAAGACTCGCTGCCGTGCTGCTGCGCCGTGCCGGTCTGCGTGCACGCTTCCCTGCGGCTGCGTCGCGAGCAATAGCTGCGCTGCCTGCCCTGCGTGCAACTGCTGCACCGTCCGTTCCGGCCGCCGTATTTTCTTCTGCGGCTGCTCCGTCCGTTCCGGCCGCTGTCGCTCCAACGACTGCAGCGGCTGCTCCAACGGCTCCAGCGACTGCTCCACCTGCCCGTCGATCTCGAGCAGATCCTCGTCTCTGTCGCTCCAGCCAACCCAACGCCTACCAAAGCTGCTCAGCGCAAGCCTCCGATGAGTGAGCTGCAGGCAGCAAGCCTCGACAGACTGGCTGCTGCCCTGACCAAGTACAAGCACGGCGACGCCATTCGCATCTTTCGCGAGATGGAGCTCGCCAAATCGCCCGACCTGGCCAAGATCTCGCCTGAGCTGTTCACCGACATCATCCGCATCTATGCCTTCAACGTTCGCCGAGCACCCAAGCACATGAGTGCCAAGACTCGAACTGCCCAAGCGCTGCAAGTCTACGACCTCATGCGATCGCTTGGCGTCGAGCCGACTCAAGAGACGTTTGCAGTGGTCATCAATGCCAACTCGCATCTGGGCAACACAGCTGCGATCGAGTCGCTGCTGGCTGAGATGGCCAGCAAGGGCAAGGACACCGAGACCCCAGCTATCCTCACGCCGGTCGTCTTTGGCTACATTGTCGCTGGAAACGAGGCCAAGGGCCGCGAGGTCTTTGACAAGCTCGTCAAGCTGGATCCGTCGGCTCGGACGTACACCGACCTGATGAAAGCCTATGCCGCGAGTGGCAACGAGGCGAGACTTTTGGCGGTGTTTGAGGAGCTCAAGACAGGCGGTCTCGGAGCGAGTGTAGACGCATACACGCATCTATGCAACTATTACTCGCGTGTCGGCGACTACGACAAGGTGGTAGACTACTGTGACGAATTCAGACAGAATGGAGGTGAACCGACCCGCAGACTATGGGCAACCGTGCTCAGTGCGTGCAACAAACTTGGAAACCACGCGCAGGTGATGGCGACGTGTCGGGAGCTGCGTGCCAAGGGTGTTCAGTTAAACTCGGACCTGTATACAGAGGAGATTGTTGCACTCGCAGCATTTGGCGACCGGACAGCTGCGTGGAAAACACTAGAGGGCTGCGTACGCAAGACTGGCACCAACATGCGTATGGATCTTGCCATGGCAAGCATGATGGGGCCTATGACCACGCCGGCAGCCATTGCTGATCTTAAGGCGACCATTGCGGGAACAGAGTTGGATGAGACGCGCACGATCCTTTCGCTGATGAGCGGATACGGTCGCCTGGGCGATGTTGCGTCTGTCAAGGCTCTGTATGCGGACGTCCAGAGCCGGCTGTCCAACCGACTCTCAGTGCTGGTAGATGCGATTCTGACGCGAGCGTTTGAAACGGCTGGGGATGCTGCTGGACGGGAGGCGTTCATGAAGGAGATGAGTGCCAAGACTGTATCATCGTCGTCGCCATCCATTTTTTCGACTGCTGCTGAATGAAGAATGAAGAATGGCTGATATGGATGCATGTCTGCCAAAGCCATAATTGCTTGCCAATGTTGCATGCTTCTCTGCGAGAATGACCACATCGTCTGCGAACATCAGCCCACAGATGCCATGACCGTCAGCCACAGCAGGGATGCTGATCTCGGCGATGCCATGTTCGACGGCATTTGTGTCTTTGGGACTTTCTCGGCTCTCTCTCTCTCTCTCGCTTGTCGCCAACATCTGTGAGCGATCTGCAGTTGGAGATAAGATCCAGACGCGACGGTCACGTGACAGTGGCTGCTTGTGTAGAGCGCTGTTTGCCACGAACGTCCAACACTCTGCTCAGAAGCCAGCTCAGAAGCCAGCCCGGAAGCCATCATGTATGCCAGCATGTATGCCAGTCTGGAGGCCAGCATAGAAGCCTACACAGCAAACTCTCTTGTTGCTCGCCTTCTGCCAGCAGACGACACAGACTCAGCCATTGCTGATGCAGTGAATGCATGGACGACCGTTCAAGGCATGCTGCGTGAGTCTGTTGGCCTGTGCCTGTCAACAGCCCGTTCTGAGCATCGGCCAACAACCGCCAGCTGACACTAGCCGCTGTCTGTGTTTGTGTGTTTGGGCATGCAGTTGCCCAGCACTCCAACGGCTCCAACGGCTCCAACGGCCCCGTAAGTGCCCTGTTTAAAGCTGGCCTGTCACAGACCATCATCTCGGCACTCTCGCACCCCTCGTCGCTCGTCAAGGTTCGTCGTCCATCGCCAATGCAACTTGCCGCCGTGCCAAACCCCGTGGCACGAGGCGTTGGTGGCAGATCCGGTGTCGCTCTCGACTGACAGACATGCTGCCAGGTTGCTGCGTTGCAAGTGGCTGGTCGCCTTGCTCGGAATGTCCATTCAGTCAACAACAGGAGGCCGCCTGCCATGCAGAGACATGGATCCGTCATCATTGGGCTGCTTCTTGACAACGACACCAGTGTCCGCGCAGCTGTAAGCATCCATCGTTCGTTCCGCAGTATCACCATGGTCTCCAGTTGACACCTCATGTGACACTGTTAGGCAGCAAACCCGCGTTGGACATGGCTAGCGACAGCCTATGGTGTTTCTGGGTTTCGGAAAACGGCAGCTGTTTGCTCGAGCGATCGCGGCGCAGACTGAGCGACACATGATCCTGAATCTGCTTGGTGCCATTAGAAGGCGCAATGTCAAAAACAACCTTTGGGACGATGTGAGCGCTATTCTACCAACACACTCGCACTGCCACGTCATACCATGTATTTGCTGACCGTTTTCAATGGCAGCGGCATAAAAGGGAGCTTTTGGGCTCGATCCTGCCAATGCTTGACATGGACGAGGAAGTTGCAGCAGATGCAGCCGCTTGCATTCCTTTCTTTGTCCCATCCCATGCATCCGAATTCAACGACATGCACGTTGTGCTTGCAGTGATCAACAAGCTCAAGTAAGTCGCAGTCGGAATGATCTGCATTGCACGATGCTAATGCTGCGTCGTCTGCATGGATCAGAGAACCCATGAGCCGCGCCTTCATCTGGCACTTGCTAAAGCTATGTGCGAGTTTCTGGGCAGAGATAGAGGAAAGGGTCTGGTTCAAAGAGCAGTCCAAGCCGGAATCCTGGATGCACTCGATGCATCCTAGCACAACGTTTGCTGCATCGATCAGCACGCGAGCTTGTCCGCAACGTCTTTCGGATCGTCGTCCTCATCATCAGCCAGAATCGATCTCCCATCAGCAGCGCAGCATTGCCACCTGCCTAACAAGCTCATCAGCCTCGTTGGCCATCAAGACAAGGAGCTTGCAAAGACGGTCCTCAAACAACTGCATGAGCCCATCCGGTACGCCAACTCCACCAGTCATGCGGCCATCATTGCGCGGTACCTGCAACACGGCATCATTCCTGCTCTCCTCAAGAACATCAAGCATTCGGGCATTGGAGATGGCACAGCCGTTGAATGCTGCACACACTGTTGACGGAGTTTGCCGACGAGCCAGAGAATCCCGTCGCGGTCAAGATGGAAGCCATTGGATTCCCCGTCGTGCTCCAAGATCTCATCCATCACACCTACATGGACGGTGAATTACTGGAGAAGCTGCTGGAGATTATGGACAAGCACTTTCCAAAGCATTTCAAGACCGCCGATCCGTCTATCCTGCCCAACAAGAACAGCACTGGTCTTCCGAAGTCGCTCATTCCCGGGATGGAGCAGTGGTACCTTACACTCAAGGAGCGCGAGTATCTTGTACTTCGTGGCACCATCCTCAACAAGCCGCTCTGGTGGACCAAGTTCACGGATGCCACCATTGCGGCCCAATGGCGCGATGAGGCTGCTCCGCCAGGTGTCACTCAACGCGCTCTGAGCCTGCTGTTCAGCGAGCTGGCGTATCTGGCCAAGCGTGAGATACGCACCGTCAAGCTTGCAAGCGGCGATGCGATGACGGTCACGCCTGGTGCTGTCAAATGCACAACCATGTCGGACGATGCCGTGCCAGAGTCGCTGCGAGACGCTCTCATCGCCAAGTTGCTGTGCTCGAGGACGTCCCAGACCACAAGAAGGACTGGCATCCAGGTTCGGACGGCAAGGTGCTTGATCTCGTGCATCCATCACTCTACCCGCTCGTGTACGGTCGCAGCCTGGTTCTTCCCTGGATGATCGCGCCACGGCCACTTCAACGCCGCCATGGGATCTTGTGGCCAAAAGCGAGCGTGTGTCCGGCAGGCCAGAGTTTCCCACGGAAACCAAGTTCGTGTCACTGCGGTTCCAGTGGCTGCCGTCCGAGTTCCTCGTCCACGACAACGGCACCGTGTCCATCAACTCGTACATCAACAACCTGCATCCGATCTGGAGCAACTCGCTCTACAAGATGATCGCCAAGGTGTTTGAGCGGTTCGTGCCGCTGTTTGAGAGTCTCTTCGGGTACAGATACGGCTTTGTACATACATCGATGATCCAAACAGCCTGTACATGACAGGTCGCCAGCTGTCTGAACTCGAGGACATCATTGGTGATCTACCAGACGACGATGATGACGAGGCTTACGAGGCGGCTGTTCGTGTCGTTAAGCAGCTTCATGCGGAAGAGTTTAGGAAATCCGTTGGCTACGATTACGACGGTTACTCTGACAGTGGCTTCTTGCAGCCGCGACTACCGGCCACGTTTTCGCCCAAACGGCGAGTTGCACCCGTCAGTCTGCGCGGCCACAATCTACAAGTCATTGTCAAGCTCGCCAACATCCATCTGACTCCCGAGAAACCCGAGTATGGCGGCGACGACTGGCACATTGAAGGCGCACTCAATGAGTCGATTGTGGCCACAGGCATCTACTACTACGACATGGCCAACATCACCGAGCCGCGTCTATCGTTCCGCACCACAGTCAACACTGAAGAACCGGCATTCGAGTACAGGGTCGGCGAGTACATGTACTACATGGAAGTGTTCGGGTTTGATGGCAAGAATTGCGATGGTGTGCAGGATCTCGGAAGTATCCAAGCGAGCCAAGGCCGATGCATCGCATACCCCAACAGCTGGCTGAACAAGGCCGAGCCGTTCAAGCTGGCGGATCCGTCCAAGCCGGGACACTGCAAGACGCTTGTCTTCTTCCTTGTGGATCCTACCAAGCGTGTTGTGTCGACTGCACACGTGGCGCCACAGCAGCAGGACTGGCACGAGACTGGCGTGATTGCATCGCGGCTGCCGCCTGAGCTTGGCTTGTACATTACGCCGCACATCCATGGCACAATGAGCACGGCCGAGTCGCATGCAGCACATGCTCGGCTGATGAAAGAACGATCGGGCATTGATCGCGAGCGCATGGATGAGATCGGGTCGTTTTACTTGCACGACGGCTTCTAACCACTCCGGCTACAAATGGGAACATTCCATTTGCTTTCATCCTTGGAATGAACCCGAGTGCCGCAATGCAAGCCGCAGATCTGAGCCGCAGAATACGAGAAGCGTTGCCACCTTGTCACAAAGAGATCCACTTGGCACTGACTTTGGCATTGACGCTGTGCATTCTGGAGACACGAATCCTCAATCACAACCTACTGACTTCCGTCTTCGGTGGACAAGTATGCCGTTCAATTCCAAGTGCTCAAACTGCACGCCTCGCCAGCCTCAGTGCGTGCAGCTGTAACCTTGCATTCAAGCCACACAGCCCATGCGCTGTGCGAATAGCCACGATCCGCTCCTGTGTGCACTCGAGCGCAATGTGCGCAGTCTCCAGCGTGCTTCCCAGATTCTCGCCGCACAGAATGCAGCATGAACCGTCGCCAAACGGGTTGGGTCGAGCAGGTTGGCACTGATGGCGCGGCGAGCCGTGTAGATGCCGCCCACACGACAAGCATCAGAAACCGGTGCCCTTCCGAGCGTCGCGGGTCAAAGACCGGGATCGCGATGATGTTGGCTGTCTTGTGCATCTGGAACGCAGTGTGGATGGCAGCCGTGTCGCACTCGCTGGCAGACTTGAGTGTGCCAGCCAGGCCGTATGCCTTGAGGCGGGGCTGGACTGGACACTTGCTGCCCATGCCGCTGCACAGCAAGCGAGCGAGCAGACCAGCAGAGCCAAGAGTGCTGCAGATGGACGCGGTCGCTTCGAGTGGATCTTGTCCTCACAACCACAAAGCGAGCAAGCAGCTGTGACGATGATGACGACAGTCAGTGCAGCTGCAGCAGCAGCCAGCGACGAGCAAGTGCGCCGTCTGCAGAGCCAGCTGCAGAACACAGTCGAGCAGGTCGTTGGAGCGAGTGGCAGCCAGGCAGGACAGCCAGGACGCCAGGACAGCCAGGACAGCCAGGACAGCCGCCAGCTAAGCGACTCAAGACAGCAGCAGCAGCAGCAACGACACCACAGCCATGTGTGCCTCGCTATGTGGTGCCGCCAGCCACCGGCGACCTTGCGTACGGCAGCAGCCACTGGGACGGCAAGCCAGCCGAGATCCATGCCATGATCCTCAAGCACGCTGGCCCGCTCACTCGCTTCCTGTGCGGCCTGCTCGGCGACGCCGCCACACTCGACGAAGCGACCAAGCGACAGCTGTGGACCGAAGCGTTCAAGATGGACTGGCAGGGCGATCTCGACCTGCTGCCCGACGTCAAGCTGACGGCCGACAACGGACTGCTTCTCGCACACTCTCGCTCCATGTACGACCGTCTCTGCAAGCGCTTTCCTCAGTACACGGAGGACAAGTATAAGAAGGACGATGCAGACACAACAACTACGACGGATCGTCCCTCTTCACTCACTGGCACAGCAGCCGCTTGCTTCTCATCGCCATGTGGCACGGCTGGTTCGACCTGGTTGACTTTAAGTATCCGATCGCACTCGCTCGCATGGCCGTCCGCTTTGGATGCCTCGATCTGCTCAAGCATCTCGACGACAAGTACAACACACTCAAGGACTGGATGGCGAATGACTACTTGCGAGACGAGATCCTGCCCAGTGCCGTTGATCAAGCTGCGGAACACGGACATCTCGATGTCGTCCAATACTTGTTCGATCTCGGTGTGCCAGGATGCACGACTGATGCCATGGACGGAGCGGCTGGTCATGGCCATCTGCATGTGGTCAAGTGGCTGCATGCCAACCGCACAGAATGATGCACTGCACAAGCGATGAGTTTGGCGGCTGAAAACGGCCATCTGCACGTTGTCAAGTGGCTGCATGCCAACCGCACGGAAGGATGCACTACACGAGCGATGGACAATGCGGCTGATAACGGCCATCTGCACGTTGTCAAGTGGCTGCATGCCAACCGCACGGAAGGATGCACTGCACAAGCGATGAGTTTGGCGGCTGAAAATGGCCATCTTCATGTGGTGCAGTGGCTGCATGCCAACCGCACGGAAGGATGCACAACATTGGCGATGGACAACGCGGCTGATAACGGCCATCTGCATGTGGTCAAGTGGCTGCATGCCAACCGCACGGAAGGATGCACTACACGAGCGATGAATCGGGCTTCGGCCAAGGGCCATCTGCATGTGGTCAAGTGGCTCCACGAAAACAGGACGGAAGGATGCACGACTGATGCGATGGACAACGCGGCTCGCAACGGTCATCTGCACGTTGTCAAGTGGCTGCATGCCAACCGCAAGGAAGGATGCACTGCACAAGCGATGAGTTTGGCGGCTGAAAATGGCCATCTTCATGTGGTGCAGTGGCTCCATGAGACCCGCCAGGAGGAGCTCACGTCCAACACTCTGGATTACGCCATCTACCATGGACGCATGGACGTTCTCAAGTACATGCACTCGAAAGGCGGGCAGGCATCAAGCCATATCCATCATTATGTGGTCTACAGGGGCAATACCGAGATGCTGCAGTACTTGATAGATCGCGGACACTCGGTTGTGCTCAGTTTACTCGATTGTTCCAACACTGCCGAAGTCGCCGATATTCTGTTTGGCAGCCTCACGATGGATCGGGCACAGTCGCTGCTCGCGAAGGCAAAACGAGGGAATGCTTCCAGGACCACCATCGAGAGACTCGAGTCGACCATCCAGAAACTGCAAGCATCAAGCAAGTGATGCATGAACAGCCAAGACTCGCTCGTTGTTGGAATGAAGGCGTAATTGTCGCGCTTGTCTGCCCATGCCGTTATGGCTTGCACGGCGGCTGCCAATGCTGCGTGCTACTCTGCAAGAATGGCCACATTCTACGGATGCCATGGCCGTCGGCCAAAGCAGGGATGCTGATCTCGGGGATGCCATTGAGGCTGTCATTGAGGAACAGGTTGCACAGGAGGCCAGGCATGGCGGTCGCCTCGCCTGGCAGTGAATGGCTCACTGAGCACATTGCCTGATCGTGCATATGGTGTGGGTTTTGGTGGATGGAGACCATCCGGCTTTATTGGCTGTTGTATCAGTCTTGGTGTAGCTGCTGCTGCTGCTGTTGCAGTCTTGGTTGATGAGAGCGCCATCTTGTGTGGCTTGGTTGGTGGATGAGAGCATGAGAAGAAAGGAGACGGACAGATCGCGCTTTGCAGAAGCATCACAAAGCAGATCAGAAGAGGGCGAGAGGAGCGAGCAGAGCAGCAACGAGCGACACCAGCGAGGCAGCCATGGCAGTCGCACCGCTGAGGATGGGCTCGTCACCAGTGCCGTAGATGGAGGCACCGCCAGAGGGAGAGGGCGACGGAGCGGCGGATGGCTGACCGTACACAGCAGCAACGGTTGTCATGGCACCAGGAACAACAACGACAGGTGCGACAGTAGTTGTGATGACCACAGCGGCAGCAGCAGAGGCGGTCGTGGATGGAGCAACGACGACAGGCACGACAGTCGTGGAAGCCGGGACAGCAGGAGCAGCCGTGATCGAGGCAGCAGGCACGGCAGGCACGGTCGTGGAAGCAGGAGCAGCGGGTCCGGCAGTGGCAGAGGCAGCAGACGCGGCCGTGGTCGTCTCAGGAACAACAACAGGCACGCCAGTGGTCGCGGATGCAGCCTCAGATGCGGTCGCGGAAGGAGCAACAGCCTCGGACGCGGTGGTCGTAGTCACGGCAATGGCGGCAGTCTCGGAGTTGGTTGTCGCAGTCTCAGTGGTGGTTGGAGCAGCATCAGTCGCGGTGGCAGACTCAGTCGTCGCCGTGGTCGTGGTTGTTATCGTGGTCGTCTCAGTGGTCGTGGTCGTGGTGGTCGTCTCAGTGGTTGTTGGCACATAGCCTTTAGCAGCATCCCGGAAACGCGCGTCAGTTGCTGCACAGATCCACAACACTCATTCATCCAGCATCGCAACTCACACTTGGTCTCGATGCCACAGTCGGTGCCAGTCAGGCCGGGAGGCACACAGATGCCAGTATCGGTGCCCTTGCAGTCAGTCAGAGTCGCAGGGAAGCCAGGAAGCGTGCCGTCCATGCCGGTGTTGCCAGAGATGTCGCTGTTGGTTGGCAAGGAGTGAGCATGTCAGCATCGTGCCGTGCAGTCAATCCAAACACAGCACAGTGAAATGGCACGCACAGCTTGGTGAGGGAAGCAAGCTGAGCAAGAGTCTTGGGAATGGGACCAGTGAGCTTGTTGTTGGCGACATTGCTGTTCATGCGATGCAGAGTCAGCAACAGCCGCGATGATCGCCATCAGCCAGCCAGCGTTCACTTACAGCGATGTGAACGAGGTCAGCTTGTCAAACATGTCGGGAAGGGGACCCTCGATGTCGTTGTTCGAAAAGTCGCTGGTTGGAGATGGATCGTCAGTGTGAGTTGATGGCGTATGCATGCTGGCAGATGATCATGACGACTCACATTTTCTCAAGGTAGGTCAGGTTTCCGAGATCAGGGAACCGTCCAGTGATGATGGAAGCAACGTCGCGCTTGCCAGTCTTCTTGGGTCCAGGCTTGATGCTGTGCAGGAGGAGGAAGAGCAAAGTCAGTCGGCGTGTTTGTGAGCTTGAACGCGACAGAGCACCAAGTGCAACTTACATCGATGTGACTCGGCCGTCCTTGTTACATGACACTCCAGGGACCTTGCAGCAGGACTTGCCCGCAAACATGAACGGAAGCTGCTGTTGAAGACCGGCGCAGTCCGAGCCGGCAGGAGCAGTGTACGGGCCTGTGCAAGCACGGCAAGATGGTTGAGCAGCATGCGTCAGTCACGATCCTCACAGTCAGAACAACACATGGCATTGAACATGACTTACAATTCTTGGTGATGCCGCACGATTGGGCAAGAGTCACGTCTTGGGGAACACAGATGCCAGTGTCGGTGCCCTTGCAGTCAGTCAGAGTCGCAGGGAAGCCAGGAAGCGTGCCGTCCATGCCGGTGTTGCCAGAGATGTCGCTGTTGGTTGGCAAGGAGTGAGCGTGTCAGCATCGTGTCGTGCAGTCAATCCAAGTGCAGCTCAGTGGAATGGCACGCACAGCTTGGTGAGGGAAGCAAGCTGAGCAAGAGTCTTGGGGACGGGACCAGTGAGCTTGTTGTTGGCGACATTGCTGTTCATGAGAATGCAGAGTCAGCAACAGCTGCGATGATCGCCATCAGCCAGCCAGCATGCATGCACTCACAGAGAGGCGAGCGAGGTCAGCTTGTCAAACGTATCGGGGAGTGGACCCTCGATGGCATTGTTCGACAGGTCGCTGATCGTGCGGCAGCAGTGTCAGTCGGTCAGTGTTGTGTGGTGCACGTCAACATGGCATGACATGGCACAACTCACAGCTCCTCAAGCTTGGTGAGACCGCCGATCTTGACCGACAGCTGACCAGAGATGCTCTTGGTTGGAAGCAGGCTTGGATTGGCAAAGCGTGTTAGAATGCATGCTCACGATCAGAGCATCAAGAAGCATGGCAACTCACAGCTTGGTGGCACGGTTGTCGGCATCACAGCTGACGCCATCCACCTTGCAGCAGTCGGAATACTTGGAAAAGACAGAAGGAATGGTGTCTTGGAGGATCGCGCAGTCCGAGCCAGCAGGAGCAAAATAGCCTGAGGCAGAACGGCATGGTTGAACAGCACGAGTTAGTCGCGATTCATGCGACCAGACCAACCAGATTGCAAGGCATGTGATGTGACTTACAGGTCTTGGTGATGCTACATTCAGGACCTTGGTATCCATCAGGAAGGCAAACATCCGTGCTTTCCCCATTGCATTCAATTCCATTATCAACAAATTCGGGGAGTGGTCCAGTCAGCAGCGTGTTGTTTTGGAATGCACTGGTAGGTTGGGATGACAGGGGAGCAAGGACAGCAAGAATATGTCAGTCGATTGAAAGGATGAGTGGCAATCGTCGCTGAACCCAAAACTTGCAAGACTCTAAGTTTCTGGAGGTTGTTGATCCACGAGGGAATGGTGCCTTGGAGGTTGTTGTTGGCAAAATCGCTGCCCAAGCAATGGTGTCAGGAGCGCATGATGTCGCGCATGCTCAAGCGCGGCATGTCATGCATGTGACTCACAGGGATTGAAGCTTGGTTAGCTTCTCGAAACTGGCAGGGATCTCGCCACCGAAGCCACTAGACGAGAGTGATCTGCAGTGACATCCATAAGCGTCAAAGGCATATGGTTTCCGTGATTGGACGGCAATGGATGCGAGAGGAATCAACAGCAAAGAGTGAGTTCCAGTCAGAAATCTTGCACATTTGAAGCACCCTCAACGCCAGCACACTGCGACTTACAGAGTGGAGATACTTGGCAGGTTGCCCAAAAACGACGGGATTGGCTTGCCATCAAAGTTGTTGCCGTCAAGAGTGCTTTGATGTGTTCAGAAATGTAAGAAAGCGATCCATGTCAGCACGATCCCAAAGCAAGGGAATGAGACACCAGCACTGCACATACAGCTGCTCAAGCGCAGTCAGATTGGCAAAGACACTTTCAGGGATTGAAGTGTAGGCGTTTTTGGAAAGATTACTATTCAGAGTGGTTCATGGCATGAGCATGGCTTGAATGGTTAGCAAGGAATATGTCAAACGTAGCAAGCAGACATTTGTGCTAACATGTTTGTGAGGCCAGTGAGGGCAGCGAGCTCCTTAGGGAAGGCGCTGTCCACAGTCTTGCCAGCACCATCGACCAGACGGCTGTTGTTTTGAAGGATCATGGTTGACGCAGGTGATGGCATCGTCAAGCCATGGAAGGCGGTGCATATGGGGGAAAGAGAGAAACGACGGCGACGGTGGCAAGAGGACACAGAGAGTTCAGGCGAGAGAACACATCATGTAAGGCGTAGAGAGCGGCGTCAACTGATCTGGTGCAGCACATAGGACCGCCGGCGAGAAGAAACGTACATCCTCGTAACACGGACACCATCGCAGTTCGCTGGAAAGTCTTCGAGCTCACAGCAGCTCCTGTCCGCAGGGAAGGTGTCTGGCCAGATGCTGCTAAGGACAGCGCAGTCTTGCTGGAGAAGCGTAAGGCCTGACATGCTGCCGAGGGGATCCTTGGTTCGTTTGAAGTGGACGGTGAGGGAAAGTGAGCGGGGAACAACCCGCCGTTTGAAGGAAAACGCTGGTGCGAAGGATGCCGCAGGCTGCCACACGGGCACAGTTGCTTCGCCATCACCATCCGCTCTCATCCGCCCTTCATCGCCATCGTATGCGAAGGCGTTTTCATCCAAAACGCGCGATATTGGATGCGGCGTTCAAGGCTGCAGACAGCAGGCAGCGTGCACACAGATGAGGGTGTTTGGGCTTGCTGGGAAGCTGTGGTCTGCCGGTATGTGCTGGCCAGTGTCTCATGGCGGTCGCATGCTCACAGCAGCAGCCATCGGCGTTGTCGTTAGTGAGGTCGAGTGCAGGCTTGCTCAAAGTTGGCCGCAAGTCATTGGCTGGCGATGCAAGCCGCATGTGACAGGGACCCGCGCATTGGCGTTTGGATGACACTGCGCCAACGCCCTCAACAATGCCATCAACAATACGACTGCCTCCATTGGCTTGTGCATGCCTGCATCACATCGCATCTGCGGCCCATCAATCCTGTGCAAGGAGTGGCTGGCGGTGCACCGCTCAAGACCTCCAGCATCGACAGAGCAAGGATGGACTGGCAGGCGAACGCCATCGACACACATCGTCTGCAAACATCAGCCCACGGATGCCATGGCCGTCGGCCAAAGCAGGGATGCTGATCTCAGCCCGGAGGTTGGCACCCTGCTGTTGGTTGCCCACATACAGCGAGCCGATCGTCCATCACTGCACAGGCGTGACGTTGTGCGCTTTCGCGAGTATCAGCGCACCAGACACCCCAGACACCCTGCACGATGCGACGCCCGATGGCAGGCCAAGGGCGATGCCATGCCTGCCAGGACGCAGCGCAAAACAGAACGGCACTTTGATCCACAGTGTGGGATCCACGACATGCAAAAGGGATCCATGGGATGCAAAACGAATGGCGTCCCAGTGTGCCTCCTAAGTGATTCGAACACCTGACCTCTTGCTTACTAGGCAAGCGCTGCTACCACTGAGCTAAGGAGGCTCTTGGTGCCACATTCGACTGCCCATCGTTCACAATCCTGCACTGCCACACTAGCACTGCCACACTGCCACATCCAAAGCCAATCCAGCAGGCTGCACCTGCTTGCTCTGCCAATCATTGAACATCCATCCATGTCCAACCACCCAGCATCCATCCATGTCCATCCATGACATCCACGACGACTTCGACTCGCTTGACCAACAAAACGGATGCAAAGTGGCTGCATGCGGTTCACAGATGTATTTGCGATGGTAAGATGTATTACATGGAGTGCACGTGGTGGATGAGCAGGCAGGCTGTTCAAGCCTCGCCAGCATCGGCCTTCTTCGAGTCAGCGACGCCGTTGTTGGCTGCGAGCTCGGCAAGGTGCTGGCCGAGCTTCGAGTTGCGGTAGCCGTACAGGAGGTACACAAGGATACCGACGGCCATCCAGATGACAACACGCAGGATCGACGCGGGAGTCGACCAAGCGAACAGGAACGCAGACGCAAACGCAGACAGGCCGGGGATGATCATGCCACCGATCCAGAAGCCGCCGGGGATCTGGAACTTGCGCGGAAGGTCGGGCGCCGTGATGCGGAGCACAAGCGTCGACACCGACACAAGGAAGAAGGCCGCAAGCGTGCCACCGACGTCAGGTTGCCGAGAATGTCGACGGGGAGGAGGCCGGCAAGGAGCGCGCACACAATGCCAGAGAACATCGTGGTGACGTACGGCGTCTTGTGCACGGGTGCAGCTTGGCAAACACCTCGGGGAGCAGGCCGTCGTAAGCCATCGAGTAGAAGATGCGCGGCTGGCCAACCATGAGCGTGAGCAGCACCGACGTGAGGCCGAGGAGCGCGCCAAACGACACAATCACGGCAAGCGGACGCAGGCCAACGGCAACAAGCGCGGCACCGACGGGTGCCTTGAGGTCAATCTTGGCGTACGGCACCATGCCGACAAGCACCGCAGACACGGCAATGTACAGAGCCGTGCAGATGGCAAGCGAGCCAATGATGCCAATGGGAAGGTCGCGCTGCGGGTTGGCAGCCTCCTGCGCGGTCGTGGTGACCGAGTCGAAACCAATGTACGCAAAGAACACCGACACCGAGCCCTCAAACACACCGCTCAGACCGTACTTGCCGCGAGCCTCCTCGGGAGGGATGAACGGCGAGTAGTTGGACGGGTTGATAAACTTGATGCCGGCAAAGATGAAGATGAGGCAGACGGCGATCTTGATGACAACGAGCACGTTGTTGACCCAGGCAGCCTCCTTGATGCCCCAGAAGAGCAGACCGCTGAGAACGACGATGATCAGGAAGGCGGGGATCTGCGATGGATGGATGGATAGGTGGATGGTTGGATGGATTGATGGTTGGATGGATGGTTGGATCGTCGAGACAAGGCGTGCACGCATGCGGCAATACGAGTCAGCAAACAGCCTGGCATCTCATTGCGTCCAAACACATAAGAGGCACACCATGAACACACAAGACACTCACGTTGAAGATGGCCGTGCACTCGCTGCCGTCGGGGCACTTGACCTTGTTGATGTAGAAGCCTGCGGGCATGCCGGGTCCCTGGTCGTCGATCTCGGACCAGATCACCGGCGAGTTGAAAAAGCGCTGGTCAAAGATGGTGTCCTTGTCGAGCAGCTTGGAAAAGGCAATGTCGACGTACGCAGCCCAGCCAACAGCAACAGTCGCAGCACCAACAAGGTACTCGAGCATCAGATCCCAGCCGACGATCCAGCCGAGGAGCTCGCCGAGCGCGGCGTACGAGAACGAGTAGGCAGAGCCAGAGACGGGGATGGTCGAGCCGAGCTCGGCATAGCACAGACAGGCGAGCGCGCAGACAATGCCCGAGATCACAAACGACAGGATGATGGCGGGGCCGGCGTTCTTGGCGGCAGCCTTGCCGGTGAGCACAAAGATACCGGCACCGATGATACCGCCGATACCGAGGAACGTCAGGTCGAGGGCGTTGAGCGCACGCTTGTACTCGGTCTCGTGGAGCTCCTTCTGCACGAGCTCGATGGGCTTGCGCGCAGAGATGCGGGCAAAGAAGGACGACATGGTGGTGTGATCTGCGGGTGGTGGTCGAGGGTGCAGTGGTGGTGGTCGGTCGCCAGGTCCGTCAGGCAGGCGATGGCCGTCGTGGGGCGAGAGGAGCAAGCGTTTGTTCAAGAGCACGAGACGGTGGCGAGCACGCAGGCGAAAGGAGCGGCCAGCAGAAGGAGGCGTCAAATGAACAGCCAGAAGCAGCAGGCGCAGCAGCAGTCAGCAACGCGAGCATCACACAGGTGGGCAGACGGGCAGGCAGGCGGGCAGGCAGGCAGGCGGTGGCAACCAGGCAGGTTGGCAGGCAGGCAGGCAGCGTGCAGCGACTCACAGTTGCTTGTGAAGCGACTTGTCTGGGCGAGAGCGAGTCTGCGGTGAATCGCCCCTCTTTATAAGGCGCCCGCAATGGCTGGGCTTGGCGCAAGCGCAAGCGCAAGCACAAGCGCTCATTGTCGCTGCCGCTGCCGCTGTCGGACGTGGTGGCTGCGCTCGCTGGCTGGTGATTGGCCGCTGATTCCTCGCAGATGGACGATGCGACAGATCGCTGCTGTCGCTGCCTCTGCGATGTGCACAGACAGAGCCAAACCCGCGCAACGCGGCGACACATGTGCACGCTTCCACGTGGCACGAGCCCAACTCCCCACGCGGCTCAGGGTTGCAGTGCCCTCTGTCCGCCCGCTGCCCTCGCTGCGCGCCGCCCCTCTTTCTGCGACCTGCGCTCGTGCCGCCGGCGGGGCATCGCCCAGACAACAGCTGCACAACTGCACAACTGCGCGGCTGTCGGAGGCAGAGGTCGGAGTTGGGGGTCGGGGAAGGTGAGGGTGAGGGGGGCGGAGCTGACTCACTCACAGCTGCGTGCCTGTCCAGCGCGCTGCTCTCCACCGCCTGTCGCCTATCGCCTGCTCCTGGTCGGCGGCTGGCGGACTGACGATCCTATCAGCCTCAATAGTCGCTGCTGGTGGCGAGACGGATGGCGCAACCAGCAAGACACAAGTGCACATTGCTGGCGCGTGATGCTCCGTGCGCTGCTCCTTGCGTTGCGGCATGTTCCGCTGGCGAGCCACATCTGGATATCCGCCCAAAGGCAATGAACGTGGCAGCCTCTGGTGCACACACACACACACACACACACACAGCGCTGAGCAACACAGCGGAGACTCGCAAGACACTCACACGAGTGCCACATGGCGGCCACATGACGGGGCCACATGAGGGAGGGGGCCACATGAGCCAGCGAGCATGGCGTGGTTGGCTGGCTGGCTGGCCATGAGACTCGCACATCTGACGCTCCGGCTGACGCTCCGGCTGACAGCGACCCGCAAGCCAGATGACGACGCGGCAGGCAACGGCAGGCGGCTGGCGATGAACCCGCCAGCGATTGAAACGCCGCCCGCTATCGCCCGGTGCGAGTGTGGATTCACATGGCCATGAGCCCGCCACCGCGCAGAGAAGGAGGAGAGACGAGGCGCTGCCGGCCAAACCGAGTCGCCGCTGGCATGTGCCTCCTGCGGATCGACGTGGAGCGGCAGAGTGCCTGCTGAGCGCCTGCTGAGCACTCGCTGTGCACTCGCTGTGCACTTGGTGGCAGTCGATGGCTGCAGAGTGCCTGCAGAGTGCCTGGCTGTCTCTGCTGCCTCTGCTGCCTCTGGCGTGGGCTCTGTGGATGCTGCCGTGCGACCCCGCTGCCTGCCAAGGGACCTGCGCGTGGCATCGCTGGCTCGGCATTCTCCTCGCCGTGCGACCCTTGTCCAACACGTCGCCGGCACCCGTGTCTCGCGGCGTCCCTCGCGGCGTGTCTTCCACTGGAGAAGGGGTCGCCTGTGCGCTTGCCCTGCTGCTCGACACTCTCGACATTCTCGACACTCTCAACTCTCTCTCCATTCTTGCTCTGCGCCACCAACAGACAACAGACAACAGACGGCAGACTGCTGTGACGATGGCCAGCACCGCAGATCCGCCTGCCCTTGGACGCTGACTGCCTGCCTCGCTGTCTGCCTGCCACGCCGCACTTGTCCAGCCGTACCCACGCCGCTCAACACCTCACACTGTCTATGAGAGCAGCGCATGCCACAACCAAGCCGTCGACAGCAACGCACGTCCATTGGGCAGGCTGGGCGATGCAGTCACAGCATGCCATCCTGCAGATGGCCTGCCCCTGCATGCCGCCAGACTCGATCCGCACGCACTGCACGCACTGCACGCATGCGACATGGACGCAGCTGCAGCGAGACGCCACTTGCACGTGCTGCTGCAGATGGATGCACCGGATCTTGCCTGCGTCCAAACCGTCTGGCTGCTGGCCGGTCCTGCAGCCCATCCACACGATGCGTCGCCCTCACTTGCTGCTCTCACTCGCTGCTATCACTCGTTGCGCTTGGCTGCACACAATGAACAGCCCATCCACAGTGGCCACGTCCTGGCACGTCGCGCTGTTCATTGCGTCTGGTCTTGTGGCGGATGCATGCCTTGGCCACGCAACTCCTTGGCTGCGATGCTCACAGCCGCGGCTTGAAGGCGAGCCCGACAAATCCAAGACCGCCGTGCTCGAGCGCCTTGACTACATCCACATACATCTGCTCCTTCAAGTAGTGGTACACCATCCCTGCCTTGATCGCCTTGCTGCTCCAGCGTGTGGCGAGTGCCTTGGCTGCCGCAAGCGTCGCGTCTGCAGATGCTGCTGTCTCGTCAACAAGACCCACGCGCAGCGACTCGTCCTGTCGTGTGTGCCACGCACCAGATGGTTGTCAGCCACACACACACAGTCGATGTCCCTCTCTCTCGCCCTCGCCATCTCTCTCAACCGCCATCCCATCTTGCCACCATCCAATGCTTCAGGATCGGCACACTCCACGCTGCAGGCAGCTCGGTGCACAGACTCACGGCTGCAAAGCGGTGGCCCTTGAGGATCATGTCTCGAAACACAAGCGGGCTGTTGACCTTGTTCTCAATGAGCGAGAGCATGCCTGGTGTCAGCGATGCCGGCATGTCCACCTCGTTCATGCAGATGAAGCCGCGGTCCGACCGCATGACGCGATAGTCGTGTGCAAGCGCCAGCATCTGCGTGTCGTTGCCATCGCTGAATGTCAGTCTGCGTTGGTCAGGCAGCCACAAGGTGCACAACGGCGCTGCCCTCGCACCAGTCCCGCACGCCACTCACACAGCCGCCAGCGAATGCATGTCCGGTGAGCGCTGGTTGCCGACATGGCCAGACAGATCCGTGTCAGACTCGTTGCCATGTGCTGCACAAGCGACAGATGCCAGCACATGCTCGCCCGCACGTCCGCCCGCCTGCTCGCCCACCTGCAACCGTCGGCAGTCGGAACGTCAGGATGCGGCGCAGCAGCCGCTGGTACTGCTCAAAGTACTTGGACCCAATCTTGCGGGCCGCCGCCAGCTGCAGGCCGTTGGAGTATATCTTGTCGTTCTCGGCTGCCGCACGCACCACACCGCCGTCAGCATGTCATCATCCATGCCATGCCATGCTATGCCATGCCACACAGGCAGACTGACAGGCGTCGTCCACATCCATGCCGTCCACAGCCTTGTCACTCACAGAACGTCACCAGAGCGCCGGCCGTGCCCTGCGGGTGCGTCTGCTCGATGTGGTCCAGTGCAGCCTCGATGGCATCCATGAACGCAACATCAAAGTAGTTCTCGCCGTTGCGCAGCGCAAGGACGTACAGCGGGCCCTCTCTGGTCAGTCCAACCAGCGGCGAGAGTGGTGGCTGCGACATGGCGAGCACGAGTTGGGCGAGTGTCGGGCAAAGTGCGGCTGCTGATCGCGTTGCTGCTGGATCGCGTGGCGAAGCATCCACAAGCAGGCATCCCCAGGCAGGCATCCACATGCAGGCATCCACAGGCAGGCATCCTCAACAGGCAGGCATCCTCAAACAGGCAGCATGCCAGACGATCTGCTGCTCCTGGGCATCTGCATGCGTTGTGGATGATCAAGCCTGGTCGGCATGCAGCCTTGGATGGCGCTTGGATGGATGGCAATCAGACTCGGCTGTCGTGGCTTGCACAGATATCTGCTATCACACTCAGTGCTGCTGGTTTGTTGCTGCTCAGGACGGAGCGAGACCCGAGACTCAACACCTGATCTTGCTGCGGTTGACGGATGCCGGCTTGCTTGTTTGCGATTGTGCGGATGCTGGTCGTCACGGACATGCAGAAGGCCGGCAGACAGCCGCATGTGCACCATGGCTGCCAGATCAACGGCATGGCTTGGATGCCAATGTGATGGATCACCCCAATCCGCATCCGGCAGAACCCAGGATGCTTGCCGAGATCCAGGCATATGGTCGCACGCTGACATGGCTCAAGGACGCGATGGGCGGACGATCCATGCCAGTGCTCTGCATGTGCGGTGTGTTCAAAGTGTGCAGCTGTGAACCTTGGCTCGCCAAACAACACGACTCGGACGCTGTTCTGCTGGCCGATGTCATCTCGCGTGCTGACCAGCATCTCCATGTGCGATGGCCAGATGGATGCCAGCCATGCACATGCTCTGCCAGCACGCCGAGCCAGTGGTCGTTCATGCTCGCCGTTTGAGTCGATCGCAATGCGAAGAGAGAGAAGAGTTCATTGATCAATATGCACAGCCGCATCCACTTCGCTGCTACCATTCCACTGCTGCCACTCCACTGCTGCCATTATGCAACAATCGCAACATCATCGATCGTCGCTGGACTATCCAGCTTCTGAGACGACACCGCACCTGTGGACCTGGACTTGGACGATGATGTGGACTGCAGCAGCGCGTTGTTGAGCAGGCGGTTGGTGTCGCCGGGTCCGAGATTCGTGAGCACATTGACCGTCGAGATCTGCTGTATGTAGCGGTACAGCGACAGCACGGATGCATTGGGGAACACGCTCAGGAGGACGGCGAGCTGGCCAGCAACGTGTGGCGTTGCCATGGACGTGCCCGACAGTGTGCGCACGCCGCCGGTGTTGGATGTGGACTGGATGCCGACACCTGGCGCAAAGATGCCTGTGTGGACGCATGCCGGGACATGCTCAGCATGCAGCCAACAAGCACCATCGATCGTGGAGCATCGAAGGTTGTGGGACCTACCAACGCATGTGCCGTAGTTGGAGAAGCTGGCGCGTCTGTCGCTCGAGTCCATCGCTCCAACAGCCACACCCACGGCGAGTTGGCTGGCGAGCCACCGCAGGCTGTGTACCGTCCGCGTGGTGTCAGACTGTGCAGATCCATCATGCGACAAGCACGCACTGCTGCTGCCACTCACCGTCTGCATTCTCGTTTCCGGCAGCCACGGCAAACGCAACACCGCGCTGTGCTGCTGTTGCGATAGCCGCATTCATCGCAACAGAAGTGCCGCCACCGCCAAGCGACATGTTGACCACCGACCGGCGTGGCGTGGCAGCATCGCGCTTGGTGACCCAGTCAATGCCGGCAATCACGCCGGACGTCGAGCCGGACCCTGAGTTGCCAAGCACCTTGACTGCCACAATGTTGACAGACTTGGCAACGCCGTATGTCGCTGATCCGATTGTGCCTGCAACGTGTGTGCCGTGACCCTGCACGTCGCTGCTGCCGTCGCCAGTGAAGACCGCGCCATTGACCGCACGACCGCCAAAGTCTGGGTGGCCGACAAAGACTCCCGTGTCCAACACATACACGTCGACGTTGGCACTGGACGAGCCATCAGTGTCATGATCAAGACAGCGTCAGCAAGGAGACGCACGACGAAGAGAGTGTGAGAGAGTGAGAGAGGGAGTGAGTGAGAGGGAGAGAGGGAGAGAGAGCGACACGGCCAGCTCACTCACCCTGCCTGTGCAATGTACTTGTACTGGCCCTGGTATCCGCCTGCTGTGTGTGACAGGCGGTCGAGACCCCAGACCGGATTGAGCTGTATCTTGGCGTTGACCGTGATCTGGCTGGTCACAACACGGTCCTCTTCGACCATCTTGACATATCGCGAAGCACGCAGAGCCGACACGATGTTCGTGGGCAGCTCGCCGTGGTATCCGCGGACAGCAGACGAGTATCGGCCAAGCACTCCCTTGAACGGCTTGGCCTTGCCGTCCGTGCTGGACTGGATGGACACGCCGCCAACAAGGTCCGAGATGAGCGTCGCAGGGTCGTCTGGGAAGAGCGAGGCGGATGAAGACGCAGATGCAGACGCGCCAGGAAGCTTGCCCGACAGCACTTGCTGGACAGACGCAACGTGGTCGGCGATGACCTTGTCGCTCACCCAGTCCTGAACGACGACAATGTATCGATCGGCGATATGTGTGCCTGCCGTCGTGTTGCCACCAGCAGTGCGTGGCGTGGCTGGTGTTGGGATGGCGGCCACGAGGCAGCTGAACGTCGACAGCAGCACCGCAAGGGCAGTGGCGAGGGCAAGCACACCAGGCAGCTTGTTGTGTGACGGCCGCATCGGTGGGCCGAGATGGCGAGACTGGTTGTGTCCAGACACTCGAGCAGAACGGTCCCGGGTCTTTTGAGTGCGGCGAGCAAGTCTTGACCCAGCAACAACACCATGGCTGTGTGGCATCAGGATATCCCAAAGCACATCTCATACTGCGAGGCAGTGATCACACGGGTGGTGAAAGGGCGACACGCAGCCACGCACTCGCCCAAACCAGGACGCGTTGCTCTGAGGCTTGTGCAACTCCGATCCGGCACAGGTTGCCGATCTCGTTGGAGCGGAGTTTGGGCAAAGCAATCAATCAATCAATCACACAATCAAGGCTTGGGACTGGAGGCTGGATGTGCATTCCACGAACGCATGTATTGGCCAGAGACGACCTCGGCATCCACTCAGCACCACTCCACGGTAACCACTCCACTGCATCCACTCATGGCATGCGCTTTCCGCCCATCTCGCCTGTATCGTGCTGCAGAACAGAAATCCACTTGTACAGCACAGACGCCCGAGTGTAATGGAAGCTGCGGAACACGGCGCTCCACTCGACCTTGGGCCAGTCGGCTGGGTCGGCCGTCCACTTGCCGCTGCCGCCCTGTGCCGTACACCTCCTGACCGTTGCGCGCAGTCTGTCGACCTCGGACGCCGGCCAGTCCTGCTCCACCGAGCGCATGCGTTTGAACCACTTGGCGCAGTGATTGTAGACGCTGAGCCGGCTGCGCCGCAGGTCTTGGCCGCAGCGGACCCACTTGGGCGGCGTGCCTGTCCACAGTGACTCGAGCGCCATGCGTGCCATGTAGTCGTCGTCTGCGTCGGTGAACGGCGTGCGGAGCACAAGCGGGTCCATGTGCTCTTCATAGAAGAGCATCAGGTTGGACGACTGGCGGCCGAGCGACTGTGCAATGGCTTCCCACTTGATCCTGAACGGACTGCTGTTGCGGGCTGCTGGATCGGCTGGACTGGACGGATCGGCTGGATTGGACGGATCTGCACCACCACCTGCACCTGGATCGGCTGGAGCTGAACCACCACCACCACCACCACCACCTTCGGTTGCACTTGCACCACCGCCTGCGGCTTCTCGTGACGCCTGCCATGCTGCACGCTGCTCGGCAATGCACTCGAGCACATACTGCTGCTCAGCATCCGACAGCGGCCCGCCGCGCACCACGGCCGGCATGACCCGAGTCGTGCGGTGCCAGAACTGGTACAGCGCCACCACCGTGCGGTTGGGAAAGTGCGGCACGATGTCCTTGAACCGCAGCCGCTGCACCTGGACGAGATTGTGCAGCAGCTCGGTCTCGGCAGCCGTCCACCGCTGGCGAGTGCATTGCTTGGCCGGCTGCACAGGGAGCGTGGACAGATCGGAGCGCTTGGGCCGGGCGGATCGTGCGGCCTTGGGCGGCTCTGGAGTGGGGCCGACCCTTGACGCAGACACAGATGCAGACGCACTCGCTGCAGACGCACTCGGCGCAGATGCCGCTGGCCGTGGGCGTCTGGGGATTGGCTGCTGCAGGTGCTTTGTGGTCCACGAGAAGCGCCGTTGCTGCTGCGTGTTCAGCGTCCATGCCGACGCTGGCCGCAACAGGTGCGTGTGCATGTGTGTGTGCGTGGGCATGTGCGTGTGCGGATGTTGCCGGCACACAGGCTTCCCTGGCAGCGGCACTCGCACGCACCCCCGCAGTGCGGCGTGCAGCAGCGACGTCAGCACAAAGACCAGCGGCCGTGCCAGCGCCGGTGTCGGCTTCGGCATTCACGCGATCGAAACGGGACGGTTCATTCGGCCGCGACAAAGACAAACACGCGTCCCTGCACGCCGCGCGCAGCAGCTGGAACCCAAGCGTTCCAAACCCGCGGCTCAGCTCGGCCTCGAGGCGGTTGCTCACTGCCGTTGTGCCCCATGATATCCTTCAGCCTTCCAGCGTGAGACGCCTGCCTGCTGCTGACAAGCGCGGCCCGCAGCAGCTCGTTGCCACCGAGTGCCAACGCGTCGCTTTCCCACAGGCCCGTCAACAAGCAACACGAGCAACACGAGCAACACGAACGGCGGCTCAGCGCCGTCTGTCGACGAGCACACGCGGTTCCTGCAGCGGCACGTGGCGCCTCTGCTGGCTGTGCTGGCTGCACTGGGCCGCTTCGACGCCGTGTGGTCGCTGCTGGACGCTCTCGCCGTCTCGCTCGACTGCCCGCGCGCTCTGCAGCACCTGCTGGCTGCCTCTGCGCCGTCCTGTGCTGCGTCTGCTGCGTCATCGCAACTGTCTCACGCGCCGTCTGCTGCGACTGGCACGACGGGTCCCACGGACACAGGGCATGCCCAGCGAGCAGCAGCTGTCTCACGCGCCGTGCATCCCGTTGTCGATGCGCTGCTGGACTCGCGGGTGCGTGCCCTGCTGAGCGGCTGTCTGGCTGCTCGCTGCGTCTCCCCGCCACCGCCGGCCGTGCCTGCCATCGTCGTGCCTGCCATCGTGCCTGCACCTCCTGCTGCTGTCCCAGACACGCTCGCATCTGCCGCGACCGAGAATCCCACGCGACAAACCGCGCCGTCTGCCAGCGCGTCTCACGCCCCACACTTGCTGCGGCCACCTGCTCCTGCCCGACCCGCACTGGCTTCTAGCGCCTCCCTGCCTGGCCTGCCTTTGCTCCACAGCGCAGTCCCTCGTCCACAGTCTGCGATCAACAGCAGGAACAGCTTCAACAGTAGCATGTCGATGCACATCAACCACTGGGACCGGATGCATCCAGAGATCCAGAACCGCATCCTCGCCTTTGCCGGTGTTCTCACTCGCTTCCTCTGCGGAAAGCTCTCCTTTCAGCTGCTCGACGACGGCATGCGCCAGGCACTCTGGCACGACGCTCTCTCGCAAGACTGGCCGGGTGATCTCGAGCGACTCCCAGACGCCACACTCGGCACGCCGATCCTCAGCCTTGTCCGATCGCGGTCGACATACGCCAGGCTGGTGAAGCGGTTCAAGCGTGTCCCGTCACAGCTGGCCGACATCCATGTCATCCCTCTGCGCAACGGCTGGTTCGACGTCGTTGATCGGATGCCGCCTGTCGAGATGGCCGTGAGTGCGCTCAGACACGGACTCGAGGCATCGTTTGTGTATCTGTTCAACAAGCACCACTTCAGGGCGACGGATCTGCTCGGCGACCAGATCGAGGTGACGCTCAAGAACCGCAATGTCGAGGGCGAGACGACGACCATGTCGCTGATGGACTACGCCGCAGGCATTGGCTGCCTGCAAGCACTGCAGCTGCTGCACAATGCAGGCGACGCGACGTGCACGGTGTTGGCCATGAACCGAGCAGCTGCAGGCGGCCATCTCAGGGTGCTCAAGTTCCTGCACATGTACCGCAGCGAGGCTGGATGCACCAGGGACGCCATGGACGGTGCCGCACAGGAGGGACACCTGGAGGTGGTCCAGTGGCTGCACTGTTTCCGCAGGGAGGGATGCACCAAGGCGGCGATGGACAAGGCTGCGGCGTATGGGCATCTCGACATGGTTGTGTGGCTGCACGAGAACAGGGCAGAGGGATGCAGCAAGTTCGCCATGAACTGGGCAGCCGGCCACGGACATCTGGCTGTGGTGCAGTGGCTGCACACGCACCGATCGGAGGGATGCACACACCGGGCCATGAACAAGGCGGCACGCAATGGACATCTGGCTGTGGTGCAGTGGCTGCATGCCAACCGACGCGAGGGATGCACCGTGTGGGCATGGACAT